>JAURVB010003075.1:0-39082 GCA_033002965.1 Piper betle | reverse complement strand
TGTCCAAACCAAATTAAAGATCTATAAGAATATCCTTACTTATATACATGATCTTACCCTAGTAGATATTAAATGTTGGACTATTTTTTGGGATATTACATTTTACCAACCTTTTTGGAAATTTTTTCCTTGAAATTTCTTTCTTGGGCTTTGTGGGCTTCTTCCATCCTGCCCTTCTCAAAGAAATTCTATCTACGGATTCCTTTTCCTGGACTTCCTCTTCCTTTCATTCCTTTAAAAGTAATTAACCAAATTGAAGATCTATAAGCACATCCCAACTTATATACAAGATCTTACCCTAGTAGATATTAAAAGTGGAACTATTTCTTGGAATATTATATAACTACCTCTTACTAGCCTTTACACTTTCATCCGTTTTTATACTTTCAGGATTTACTAACCTTCGTATTAGCTTCACCCTTTATTTAAATATTAGTTAGAGGTGCCGCCCTTTTTGGTGATTTAGACTCACTAAGTTCATCTTAATCTCACACATTTGTAGTGTGTTCTATATCCATATTCCATGAATTAATTTGCTGATTTAATGACATACACCACACACATGATCAGCGCATCTTTTTATAACAATGAAATAAGAGAAAATAATTATTATTCTTATTCTTGACCTTGTTCATATGTAATTCCCGAGTAATATCACTCATCAACCATGAACAATCCCCGAGTAATATAATGTCTTATTCATCAACTATGTGCAATTTAAGTTTGCATCTCAACTCTTGGGTTTCAGCATGATGATATCAGTCTACTCAGCCCTCCAAATATAGCCTCCATAAAATGATCATAAGTGCTGCATGTGTACAATAAGCTCTCCAACTCCAGCACTGGTGAGTGTGGATGCCCAAAGTTTGAATCAATTTCTCGTTTATTACTAGTTAAGCTTAGGCCCATCATTGCTTTGACTTAACATTATGAAAACATTAAAAACCATGTATTTTAGTTTTCATTTAATCCTTAGTCAAATTACCAAACATTTATTATGTTTCACATCTTTTCACAATCATCAAATCAAGATTCGACTAAACCGTTTAATCACATGAAAACAACATGATGATTATAAAGCTTTCCAAATTACAACTAAATATAACTTGCCTATATCCTTCTCAGCTTCATAATGCCTCAGTCTACACCTTCCTAGTCTGAGCAATTAAACAAGCACTATACACAACTACCCAACTAAAATGTGCATGTATGAATGCATGATATGACATGACCATAAATATTCACCATTCAGACTACATGATATGCATCATCACAACATGTATTTAACATTATATTTGGGTCATATATTCATTAAATAAATCATATATGGCGCATACATGAAGTTTAAATATCTAGTAGATAACATAAAAATAAAAATAGGCCTGAGTGCCTCAGCGCTGGACCTTAGTGCCACTGACATTCAATTTTCATTGCCACAGCGCCAGTCACATCGGTTTGAATGTCGCGGTGCTCATATTTTATTTCTTTTCCTAAAATTTTTTTAAATGAGTGCAATGGCTCTAGTATTCTCGGCTCTGAGTGTCATGGCACTGTGTCATCTTCTCAAATTTCTCTTTCATAAGTGTTGCAGTGCCAGTAGCCATTGTCATGCCACTGTGTATAGAATTTATGATATTTTCGAATTTTGGGAATTTGTTCGAAGGCCAAACATTGTCCAAACTTAATGAAACTTCTACCACGACTTCCTATCATGTTTTATGACATTCCACTGAAAGGATTTTAAGTTTTATTGCCCCTATAATTATTTTTCAATAAAAAATAATTAAGTGAAGCAATTCTTAACAATTTACCTAGGGCATTGAAAGAAACTATTCAAACATGCTCCAAACGTGATGAAACTTTATAAAACTCTTATTTATATTTATTGACAATTAAAACTAGGTTCTTACATAGTTTTTACTGAACTCGTTATTTTATCCAACAAACATCACAAAAATCGGCATCTACATTGTTTAGCCGTACCGCCTCAATCATAATCAAGTTCATGATCCCAATTATGAAATGTAAGCATCAAATAATCATGTTAATAATTATAAGCCATGATGAATACACATGTTCCCACATAATTCATACAAAACAATTAACTATGTTAAAATTGTATTATTAATCTCTTCATCAGTTGTTTTCGAATGGGAATGACTTAAAACCCATCTACCTACTAAAAACAATAAATAAAAATGCTGAAATAAGGGAAGGAGAGGTATTCCACGTTCACCCTTGAAGCGGAAGGACGGTGCATAGGTTTTTAGAAAACAAAAGGCCAAATCCCCTATTAAGGTGTTTATATACTCCTACCCTAACTTCTCCTATTCCATAGTTATCCTTGAACCTTATAGAAGCTTTCTACTAACTTAGGAAAACCATATATCCATGTTCTAACTCTTAGATAAACCATAAAGATCAACAATGTTCGATCGTTTAAACCATATTCAACCAAATTTGACCAATTTGGCCCTTACTAATTAATCGGGTAAGCTTTTCCAATGTCATTTTTATCCAATCACTTAAGACCATTATAAGTGAAAAACCAACATTGAATAAATAATCTAACAAAGTAAACAAACAAAAGTTTGGAGTTGGTCGAACCTGACCATCTCTTGTAAAACACCATTTCGGGTTAGGGTTTTATCTAATTTGAGTTTTCCCTGTTTGGGTTAGTATCGAGTTGGTTTGAGTGAGCTTGAGCCATACTAATTTTTAGAATATGAGTATGGAGCCAAGATGGCCATATGAACATGCATATGATAGTTTTAGTTATTATACAGAATATAATGAGTTATCAATGTATAGACGATGTATACATATGATTTTTATAAGTTAGTCTGGATTTTAGGCCTATATCCAGGCCGTTGCAACATTTAGTATTCATTTGAGATTTTTAGGTATATCATTATATGCATCATAGGGATTTTGGACCATCGAATTGTGCCCGGATGAGCCCAGCTTGATTGAGTTCAAAGTTCAAGGCCCATTTCACCTTCTTACCTCGATTTTTACCAAGAAAGTCACTTTTAGGACTCGAGTCAGTTTTGACGTTGGACGGTCTCGATCCGATCTTTCCGTTCAAATATATATCACATATACCCATTGGTGGGCCCCACTAGACCACTAGTTATCCGACGTTCAGATCGGAGCCACGTGGCACAGATCTAAGCCATCTGCGTCAACCTTAATTTTCTCCCATTTATATTTCAAATATTTCCATTGATTTTCAGAGTTACACCCTTTAGCACCGCCACCACTTCCGCTCGCTGACGGCACGTTTCTGCCTCACCCATCGCCACTGTATTGGTACGACCGCCATCGACGACGTTTTTGCTGTAGGTTTTTGCCACCGCCACCACTCATTCGGGCCATATTTTGACACTGGCGAGTGTCCGCTAGCGAAGCGACCACCCCGACGGCTTCCCTCGTCAAGTTCTATGGTTTTGGACCAACACTGACCTTTGCCATGGCTGCGATCGCCACCGGCGACGGCTCGGCAGCCGGTGGCGATACCTACCCTTTCCAGCTGTTTTCCGGCCAGCTAGTGACCGATCTCTACCGACCACTGCCACCAACATGCTCCTCGCCAAATGGGCCGTTGATTCCAACTGGAAGCAACACCCGCCGCCCCGCCATCTGTGTTTTTCAGCGATGGGCAACGGCCGCGCCGTGTAGCCCGTTTGCCCGTGTTGACGTCCTTCTGCCCACATACGCATTCGCTTGCCCGCTTTCACATCCATCTAGTTATGCCTGAGTCCGCCAACCCATGTCCATGTCTGTGTCCATCAGCCTAGCTAGCCTAGCCCAACAATTTATTTCACCCAAACCATGTTGACTGAGCCTAATCTTGTCTAGTTCAATTTGGTTTGGTCTCGTTCAGCTTATTGTCGGATTGTTTCCATCCGTTCTTGCACCATTTTTTGTAATTTGAGAACATTTATATTAATTTAGATGCATATTCACATAATTTAGCATGTTTAGATGTTATGATTACTTTTCTTTATTATTTATTTATTTATTTATTCATTATTGTTTATTTTTTATATATTTATATTTTATCGTATATGATGAATGTTTACATGATTATACATTATTCTTAATATTATATTTACTTATTAATATTAGACTTATTATTGTTAATAAATTGTATATATATTTATTAATTAATTTATTATATATTTATTTATCTATTTGTATAATCGAGTTTATGCTATTATTTATTTGTATTTAATTATGCATTGTTGTATTATATAACTATGATATTATTATTATTCATGATCAATGAATGTTACTATTTAGTTATTTATTGAATTATCATTTAATTATTTATTAATTATTTAGTTATTTAAGTGTTTACAAACACGAGTATATATGATCTTTACTCGTGTTTGCCTGTGTGTTTATATAGTATAATTATATTATCATTTTATGATTAGGGTATTATTTATATTCATGTATTTATTATTTATCTAATTATATATGAATGCATTATTTATTTATTTATTTATTATTATTATTATTATGTCTCGATTTATGTACCATGTGTTTAGTTTTAGCCTTGTTAGCACACACCACGAGTATGCATCATATAGAGATGTTAGTATTTTACTTAGCAGTGGGTTCTGATGTGGGTCTTGGAGTCCGAGCTCGCCGTAGATATATAAATACGCTTAGAACTTGAACCATAGGTCCGTAGGACTCTCCCTTCTGCTTAACTTCTTCTGTGTCGAGTTTAATCGTGTTTTATACATAGGTCGGCATCGGCGGTGTCTTATCAGATCCCTATGATATTGGGCCATTTAGCCGTATTTTCTATACATGTTTAATAAAACTATAAGGATGAGATCCCTTGTTAGTTTTCAAACTAAAGCTCTAGAAATGTATGATACAAGCCTCTTCCTTAAACCTATTATATAAGTATACGCATTTTTACGAATTTCACGAATAAAAGAATGAGTGGTACGGAGATATGTATGGACCGCATTAGTACACATTCAACCCTGAGGTAATGCGGTGTATGAGGGTACTATGCAATGAAGCATATTTTTCAGAATTTGTGGCACTAACTTAACTGTTCCTTTTGCCACTTGAGTACTGTGGTAGGTGATAAAGAAGATGTGAGGGCATAAGCGTTGTATGTATGAATATGATTATAAGCCGTGCATGCAAGTCGGCACTTACTTAAGTATGTTTTCTTACTGCCCAGTGTGAGGCAATTTTGAAGTTTCATAAGTTTTCGTGGGTAATGGAATACCAATTTGCCAGTTTGTTGTATTACTTTTCGAACTAGCTAACATTTGTTATTTATATTTTTCATATAATATATGTAGGTCTTACAATCTTGAGTTGACTTTGGTGGGAGGACAAATAAACGCTACACACACTTGCAGCTCAGTGCATTTATTTCTTTTCCTACTTTTACTCATATTTGATGTGTTTTAACACATATTTAACAATGTCTTTCATTTTCATGACACAAAGAAGGTTCTTTCAATCTATTGTATTGATCGAGTCTTATTGACCGACAACTTTAAGCATGAATCAACTTGATCATAACATTTTTTATTCGGTTCTTAAGTGAACTCAAATTGGGGTGTTACATCTCCACTTACCGTTTAGACAATTTCCTTGACCATATACCTTTTTCATTGAATTTCTTCTGAGTGATTGCCATAACCTACTTTTCTCATGCAAGGCTTCAATCTTCACCCCATAAAGAGTATAAATAACCACTTTCCATAATTATTCAGTGTATAACATACCATAATATGCTTAAAATATAAAGAAAAATTTTATCTTAGTTAAAAATACTAAGTATGTCCATCTAATTAATCCAAATAAGAACAATTAAAAGTAATTAAATTACTAGATGTTACAGCTCTTCTAGTAAAATAATCAATATCATGTAGCTGAAAATTAATATTTGGTTATATCTCATTGACTATATCTTGTAAACCATTCATAGTATGTGGAAGCATAAATCATAGAGGCATTCTAATTGAGGTATCATCCTTTGGCACGACATTTGCTCCACCCCCTTTTTCAATAACTATTTGTTGAATTCTTCTAATTCACATATTGTAGACAAAGCATATTTTTTTCATCATAACCTCATATTTTTTCGAAATATAAGACATTTAAATGTTGTCATAGACAAAATTTCTCAGAAGTAGAGTTCCCTATTTTTGATCAACTATCTTGATTTACTACAAGTTGTTTTGTCAAAAATCGCTGCCAAATAACATTGTCATTTCTCCAAAAGGCATATTTAAGTTATTTTATCATTTTGTACATGCAGGATGTCCCTTATAGCCTAATCTAATGATTCAAAATATTGCTTCTTTATCATGGCAGCTTTATCCCATACAATTGGTAATGTCGTTCGTAGTAAAATAATAGGTTTGGTGTAAAACTTCAATTTTTCTCTTTATGACCCCTCGATGATGAAGATTCCCAAACTGGGGAGATTGTAGAGTCCAAAAAATAACTACGTTATTTTTATTTAAGATTTTGTGAATCTTAGAACAATTCTTGAATATTATTTAATCAAATTAATTCTTGAAAATCAATATTATAAATTATCAATTATGACCTTTAACGTATAGCACGATAATATTTATGGATGGTTTTTAATAGTTTTATTTATTGAATTTTTAGGATTTAGCACCCATTCGTATTAACTTAATAGTCGGTTTTTGACTTTTGTTATCACACTAATAGTTGGTATTTAATATAGTTATGTGTGATTATGTTCTTTTCTATAAAATTTAATTTACTGATCTTAAATTCCACACATATTCTTCCATATAAAGGTGAATTCTATTGATGGTAAATAAAACATCAACTTGATAGTTTGTGAACACATTCAGCTCACAAAGGAAGGCTTTAAAGAAGTTTCATTTATATTAGGATCATGTGTCACAGTTGCAGGTATCTTATCGTCATCTATCATAATTCCAGGTCCGTATAATTACTCGAAATATTATATATCCCTATTTAGAAGTCTTAGTCGGCCTGAGCCCTCATTCGACCACCATGCGCCGAGATCAATTGGGGTCAAAGAATTGACTCAGTTTGACATGGGGCAGCACCCTTAAAATTCTTAAAAGATTAAATACCTGCCTCTATGCCGAAAGGGGTGATAGGGCGCAGTGGTGCAAGACGACTTAGTATGCACTTGTGATACCGAAAGGGTGACTCATTGGCAAATATCAGTAACTGCATGTCGTGGGCTATGTACCGTCTGTGCGCATACATGGGATTATAGCTAGATAGGGTGGCCGCCCCTCCTGGCATAGTAAGAGCTCGACATAGACTTATAATCACTAAAAGACTCAAATTTAGATGTTGTGGAATATATTAGCTTGTTTCTTATAATTACATAACTTAGTGATTTTATCACTAACGTAAAATTACCTTCACATAGATATGAGTATTATGGAAGGACGTGTAGAGTCAGGACAGATGGAGGACTTTGTTATTAGACTTTAGAATTTTTTTTCTTATTTGTTATTATACTTTTAAATTGTTTGCATGACAGTGGGATTTCGGTTTGGTTCATGGGGCTTAGATTATTCCGAGCATTTGTTATATTAAAATTTATCTAATGATTTTATTTAAAATCTTGAAAATTAATAGAAAATTAATTTAAGAGACACTTAATTTCATATTATAACAATTGACTCGTGGCTCGGAACGAACGGGTTGTTATTTTTAGTCTCATATTTGAAGTAGTCGTAAGTTGATTTGCGATATACAATGGTAGATGAAACTTGGAGTGAGTGTCTTCCACCTACGTAGTCGGTAAGGCTGCAAAGTCCTGATGTTGTAACGTCCATAGCAACTTTTCTTTTACTCTACAATTCTCGTCAATATTTCTTGCCATAAATACATATTTTCTATGGCCTTATATTCGTTTATTAATATTAGTATAAATTTACAAAGCCTTCATATTCAAATTCATGAACTTGATTATAATTTAACTCCTCTATTATTAATCAATTATCTAATTGAAGAATGTAGAAATTTCTAACAAAGTCATATTGGAAAATCATCCAAGCATTTACCATTTTTTTTAAAAGATACCATCTATCTCGATGAGTTCTATATCTTTCAAATGTATATTTGTTTGGTCTAGTAGAGGTGATTTTAATCTTTTAGTAGTATACACTTTATAAAAAATGTTGTCTCTAATAATGTGTCATGTAGTTATCTGTAATTTTGTACGATCCTATACTTCCCATTAAATTAGTAACGAAGGGAAAAGATAACACAATTGATATTTGATAGCCTAAACCGAAAAATGAACACTACTTATAAAACATTCTTTGCTATCAATGACAAGTCCCCTTACATGACATACAACTTTTGTAAGTGCTATATATATATATATATATATATATATATATATAGTCTCACATATATAACCATTCACTATTATATTATATCGTCAAATAGTGTATATATATAATGTTTTTGACGAAATAATAATAGTCAATCGTTATATATGTTGAGTGATAACATCAAATAGTGTAAAACCCAAATCGTTGACCCGATGGTTTTAGTTGTAGTTCACTTATGAACCAAGACGAGTGCTGTCATGTTCGGTTTTACTGACCAAATGTATGGTATATATTATGTGTGCCAAGGCTCGAGTCGCCACGGTACTAGTTATGTTTGGTCGAGAAAATGTCTAATAGAAGTGATTTTAATCTTGTAGTTGTTTATTCTTTACACAAAATGTTGTCTGTAATAATGTGCCATGTAGTTATCTATAATTTTGTACGATATAATACTTCACATTAAATTAGTAATGAAGCAAAAAATAGCACAATTGATATTAGATAGCAAAATGTGTGCCATATATATATATATATATATATATATATATATAGAGAGAGAGAGAGAGAGAGGTTGGCTAGCCCGAGGGGCGACTGCTGGAAAATTTCCTGCAGCCCTCCTAATCTAGACCATTCGATCATAAGGATGGTCGAGATCTGCAAATCTAAAAAAAACACCTTCTCCTCCTTCCCCTCCTCCTCACCCACCGTCTCTTCCTCGGTCGTCGCCGTCGCCGCCACCTCCTCATCGACCATCGCCATCGCCGTCACCGCCTCCTCATCGCCCACCACCGTCCTGCTCGACTATTGCCATCGCCGCAACCTCCTTGCCCGCTATCACAGCCGTGACCGTCTCCTGCGCCACCCACACCATCACCAGCCTCCTCTCCACCTGCCTCTTCCCGACTTTCGTCAGGCCCCTTGCCGGTTTCCTACCGATGCGTATGCATAACATAAAGTAAATAAAACATCACAGCAGAATAATTTCTATTAGCCATCACTATTAAATATCAAAATTATACAACTAACATTTTCACATAATCATAAAAGATAGAAATAACTATTTGTCCTTTGAGTTGAATGCGCTCAACCACAAAGTCTTCTAGTTCTTAATGCAGCAAAAACTCATAAGGTTAAACTTCTCCATTCCACCTTCATATTTTACCTTTGTAACTTAGAACAACATTATATTATCCGCTGAGTATCTCTAATGATAATGTGCCCACGGCTAAATACATATCATATAATATGAATCAAAGCACATATAATCAATGATCGGTTAAACTGCATGAATACCGATTCCAATTGATTATTACATAACATAGCATAACTATAATTCATAAAGTACAATAAAAAGAGCATAATTGTAATATAACATAACATAATTGAAAGAATAGGCGTCATAGCATATCATAAATCTAGTTAAATTAATATTAATTAAGTAACTAATTAACTTATTCATACCTAGTTCATTAAATGAACCTAATATGTAATAAGTTTGCACATAACTCATTTAGAATGATGTGGCCACACCAAACCCAAAATCATAACGTAAACCTGCAAGTGATCATATGCATTATAGAGACAGTAGCGTGCGGAGAATTGGAAGTTTTTCAGCTCTATGGAGAAATGGCTATGAAGTAAACCTACTAGTGGTGTGCACCATAATAACCGGAATACTACGTCTTCTAAACTAGTCATAAACATATGGAAAAATGGCTATGAAGTCTAGGTTCTCGTATGTCATATTTCTACTGAAAATAGCTATGTCTTTGGCCTAGTGCTTAAACTTAACCCATAAAAACATAAAAACATGTCTTAGTCACATGTCTTATCTAATTCATTTATTATAATAAGTAATCATATTGTATGCTTATTTTCAATTGATAACATCGGTCGGCTAATCATACATCTAAACAGGTTAATCACATAAAACCAGGGATCTTCAAGCTCCTCAAATAATGACTAAATGGACATGGATATCGTGGTGAGGTCCTTGCATTCATCTGTAACGTGCGCCTAGCTTAGACAACCACATAAGCCTAGTATCATTACTCATCCTATTTAACATGACTGTCTATGAATATCAAGACATACATTAATAGAACAAATGTACACCATAATCATAAGCAAATACAATTCAATTCATACTTCATTCATACTTTTACGGTCATTCATTCTTACTCACATCAAGATCAATAGAATTTCATCATATATCATATAAACTTTTATTATTAGAATGAATATAAACTACTGCTTAGACATTGCTCATGCAATATTATAATAAATCAGTTATAACTTTATACTACATATGTCATACAGGCCCTTATAACATAATGGTAATAGTTCTTTAGACCAATATTACCATAATAATACATAATTAATATCATTTATTATTAACTAATTTAATAATAATTTAGTAGTGACCAAACACAAACATGTCCATAATAAATATAAATTAAGCATGCTAATTCTTTTATTAATAAGCAATTACAAGTCCAATGTTAACTAGGATTCGGATTTGAAATTGGATAATTTTACCCCTGAAGTAAATCAGTCATAACGTTTAATATGTAACTCCCATTTAGATGATTCTTATTGTATTGGAAAGCTTTTTTCAAGACCTCTAAGTTCTATGTCACGTGGTGTTTATATATTCTAATGTATTGCGCTTTTTAAGTTACGTATCAATTTCAAGTCATGATTTTAGTAGATTTTTAATAAACTAAGAATAGAAACTATCAACTTCTTGATTTTACATGGAATAATATTAAATTTCTTCATGATTCATAGTCAACATATATTTAACCATTAGAATTAACTATAAACTTAATTTATAAAAATAATTTATAATCTTGTTCATAATTCTAATATATTATGACAAATTCATAATATTCTACTGTGAAACTAGCATAGAAACCTAAACTTTTACATGATCTATGCGTAAATCTTTCAAATAAATTATACAATATCATAATTAATGATAGGTAAGCATGATCTCCATGAAACAATGATTTAAGTTTCAATTGCTAAACTTTAACCTTATTGATTTCTCCTAGAACTCTAGTCCTAATGCTCCTTCCTTAAGAACTAGGAAAAACTTGATCCAGAATCACCCAAACTCTAAGATAAAAGGTTAGAAGGCATTTTCTCCACAAAGTAACCATGGAAGAAGGGAGAATAAGGTCTAGATGTTGCAGCCAAGAGGGAGAAGGAGATGCATGATGTTGAATAGGAGAGGGAGCCTCTCTCATGTCCTTATATAACCCCTTACCTATTTAAGATCCAAATAATTAATTGTTACCTGTATAGGAGAAAAATACTAAAGTGCTTCTACCCGTTTAATAAACCATTTACTATCTAAGCAACTAAAATTCCCAACAAATCCTATATGATGTAGAACACATCCTCTTAGATGAATATAGATCATACCTTTGACCAAAATTGACCCCTGGGTGCAATTTAGGTACAAAATCACAAAGAATATGTTTGGCTCCACTTAAATTAAGATATTGGTCAACGTTAAGTGTTTAACCTAACTTTAATTTTTATTTTATCCTAACAAAGACCTTATTTGTGATAGACTTAGTTCAATGTGACCATGTCCAACTTGTTCACCATAGCTTTCCCCCTTCTTGCTTACTTATTAACTTGTTTCTTTATTTAGACCCAGCAAACCTTTGTGAGCAATTCTTTAACATTCTATTTCCTTCCATTAAGAAAATATATACTTTGTGTCCTATAACCTTATTATTTTTAATGAACTATAAGTTCGGTCAAGAATGTTTGTCCAAAAGAAATATCTTGTCAATATACCACGTATTGAATTTTTCTAGTTTATCTATTGACTTCTAAAAATCATAATTCAAAGTGTAGAAATTCCATTCATGTGATTCTTTTTTCATTAAAAACATTGGGATACCTACTCTTTTCTCCTAAAATTTCATAATTTTTGGGCAATAAATCTAAGAGATATGAATTTTTGAAATTGACATGTCAAATCTACACAATACTCCAAAAACGTCAAAATTGATGGGTAATACATTGCCTCACCAACGCCCTTGCACTAGTTCTGTTTTAAGGCTTTATAAAAACTGGCCTCCTTTCCTTCACCACCCATTGACCTCCCTTTCTATCTACTTTCCCTCGCCTCTCTACTCCCCTCCATCTCTCTCCAACGGTCCAGCAAGTTGTTTACATATAAAACTAGGGGCGCTAGCCTGAGGATTTTTTAGTCGGTTTGGTTTTGACCTAGATCAGGTTAGTGGGGTCCGGCCTTTCCTAGTGTGGTTTGAGTAACATAGAATGCCTATTAGGATTTTCCCATCCCATTGTAGGTAGGACTAGTCTTGAAAATCAAGTTTTTAGACCCATAATCTCAAATCTCTCTAGGACTGCCCATGTAGCTTTTAGGTGCAAGATTGTTTGGAGACAAGACCCACAGTGTTAGGACCCTATAAGAATATTTCCTAAAATTTATACCCACTAGAATCCCATGAACCAAGCCATGACGTTAGATGTGTGGCCTAGGCTTAGGCAAACAAGACATAATCTAGTAGATAGATGGGTTTAGAGACCCATTAAGGTCATCAATCCAGCACACAATAAAAATCAGGCTTATACCTGAGAACATTACGAGTAAGCCCACTAAAGTTTAGCTCCATCGCAACCCATTTAGGTTGTTAGAATAATTGTCTAATTCTTAATGCTCTAGGTATGATTAGGGTCTCGTCTATTATAATCCTAAATGAAACCCTAAGCCATTTTAATTCTTATAAACTTACTTAATACTAATTTGTGCGTAATTAATTATCTTAACTATGATATTCAAGTTTAATCATGTGTGAATGCAAGATTTGAGGTCTTCCCTCGATTTGCATGCTTAGTGCGCATGATTAGGGTTTGATGAATTGCATATCATTCTAGGCTACGCGGTGTAAGTTTGTCGTGCTAGGTTAAGGAACTCTACTCAGTAGATTTGTAGGTTTCCCTTTTGCTTTGACTCTCTGTTAGGCTCCTTGAGAGTGATTAGCTGAGTGTTGCAATAGGATGAATTAGCGGCATTTTATTGAATCCCATTAATGTCGGGCTATTAAGCCAACTTTTTCGTAAGTTTAATAAAACTTCAAGGTTGATATCCTTTTGAAGGTTTTTGAACTCCAAATTAAGAAAAGTGTAATATGAGATCCCTACCCAAGCCTTCTGTAACTATGTATATGAATTTCAATATTTTAATGATGTGAATAATAGGAGATATAACCATATCAGCACTCATCCTACCAAGTGGCATGGTATGTAGGGTACTACCAATGTAATATAATTTTGGAAATTGTGGGACTAACAACCGGCTCCTTACCATTTGACTACCATGGTGGACGCTATACGAAGGACATTGTAAGTGTATGCTTTATTTATATGTTTATATGAATTGCTGAGTTTTGCTGTGTTGGCCAACATCTTTTGAGTGCACGTAGCGTGCCTCACCTGCTATTTGATATGTGATTTATTTCTGGAAGGTTTTATGACTTTTCTTGGTTATTTAAGATACCCATAAGCATTTTTTTATTTTACTAGTTATTTACAAACTAAGTGATCATTTGATTACTGACATTTTTCTATTATATATATAGGTTTCCTTAGATTAGAGTGGCATAGGCAGGCAGATCGAGTGGCTCATGGAGGCGGGGTAGTGTTGTGTTTATGTTTTTTGTTATGTTATGTAATATGCTATGTAGGGGATAACCCCTTGGTCTTATGATGTATCCATATATATGCTTATGTCCCAATTATGAATGATGTATTGTACCTTTAGTTGACTATCCACATTACTAATAATATTTTGCAAGGCGTGCTTAAGTTCAAAATTCCGAAAACTAATGATAACAAATATTAAGTACACTAAGCTTTGTAATTGCAGTTGTGAATGAGTGTAGAAGGAATGTGTACCGGTTGAGCTAATGTTTCATACTGCATGAAGTATCCATGTGAAGGTCAAGTGTCAAGGTATGATGTTTTTAACACCTGAAGAGTGTCTCGTGTTTTCTTTTCTCATGTGTTATGGGTATATGAATTAGGTAATTATGACCCTCGCCTAATCATTTGTAAACCTAGCATCATAGTACATTAAGTTATGTAAACAAAAAGGTTGGAATTAATAATAAGAAATGGTCCATACATATGATTCAAACATTCATAATTGATTCTTGCATTCCTAGAAAGTTCAGCCTCCTTAGTTGTAGCAAGGGTGAACCTCTTCTACAACTCCAGTGGGGATATTGCTCCAAGCCCTCAAAACCAATGGCAACAACTTGGCCCGCACAACAGCAGCAGCGATGGATAGTCAGAAGCATGAATGCTCGTGGCAGCTAAACTTGAATCCGCTGAGAAAGTCGACAGTTTCTTTTGACTAACTTCAGCAACGTCAGACCTCTAATGGCAGTACAATCGTTAGCTAGCCACAGTAGCAACAGATCAGTGGTGGTAAGAGGGACGGAGTGCAAGAGCGACAGTGGCGGCTGTAGAAAGTCGGCAGCATACAAGAGCAAATGGTGAGAAATGATGGGGAAGGTGAGAGGGGACCGACGGGAATATATTGATACCACGACCAATCAGTTCTTCTATGTGGCGATCCCAGAAGCTGATTCATAGCACTAAATTGTAAAATATACCCTATATAATATATACCGCGTTGGAAAGTTCAATTCATACAAGTCAAAAGATGGGCTATGAATGAAAATTGAGGTTAGAAGGTCAAATTAGTTTAAAATTTTGAAAATGATAAAAAAATCCAAATAACGCGCAACAAGATACTAGATGAACACACTGAAAGGAATATAGCCAAGATCCCCTTGCATGCAATGTCAAGCCTACAGCCCACATGTGGACAGTAAACAAGCCAAGGGTCTTTGTCTAACCCTAGACTAATAAACGACACGTGTACCACTAATCATAACCATAATATCCGTAACCAGCCCTCTAGACTCAATTTATATGTCACAATAGTCCACATGACCACAAACCAAGCCCATTCAGGTAAATCGACACTAAAATCCTGAGCAGAAGATTTAGGTTTTACATCAGTAGCTGCACAATTATGAATGATGTTGTCCCCTAAACGATGGAGTGCCCACCTGTTGACCCTCCAACACCACCTATACTACGACGAGCTTGAGCTTCAATAAAAGCCGCATTCTACAATTATCGAAGATTGTAAATATGCCTTTCTCCTAACGCACATATCCGTCAATCCATCCTTGTTAACACCCATTAAGCCTTCTTCGACTTCACTACAATCCTTTCTCTACGAACTTATACGAAATTGCCACACAAAAATTCTTACCCAACATTGTTCTTCGCCCTCCATAACCTACTATGAAACTTCTATGTACTTCTCTCTCATCTACCACCCGCTCCTCCCCCTTCTCCCATGAGGACACTGGTAGTTGGAAAAAATGGTATCTGAGGTCGAAGTTGAAGGTGCAGTATCTATTACACTTTACCCTCGAAGTTCTTCCCTCCCACCCTTGACTCTCATGATTGGTCCATGCACTTTCTTTTATTTACCTCCATGATGGTGATGAGAGTTAAAATAAATGTCAGACGTAAAATACTGATCATCAAAGCTAAAGGAGAGAACTTCTTTACTCTTTCAAATATTTTGAGCTCCAAGCAAAATAGAGGTAGGTTATCTTGTCCCCTCACGCTAACGTAAAATCCACTAGAGCGCGCGCCCGGACAACTCCTTTTTTTATACCTCACATCCACATTAAAAGCATCACAACACACCATTACCCACCCACACCTAAGGTTGATTATTTAGTCAATTTAGTTAAAATTAAACCGAGCCACTTTCCAAATTAATCAAAATGAGGAAATTTGGCTAACTAAATAAAAATTAAATTACAATTGATAACCAAACCGACCAAACACAACTAATTTGATTTGGTTTGGTTTATTGAACTCAAAGTAAACTAAACATGATACATTATGATTTTTATCATTAAGTGTTCATTTTTAGTATTTACGCTAATTATTCTTAAATTTATTTACAAAATAAAGAATTATTAGCATACATTTGGAGGATAATAACAAACTTATTGCTAAAAGTTACATGAATAAAGTTCTAACATGAGACATTGTATAATAGATACAAAATCTATAATATATTAAATTTTCATCTATTACATGTACACATAGTACATAGACAAAGTGTTTTTAATTGAATGAATCAAAATGACAATTTTATAAACGTTTGTTATATTTCATAATGTCTAGACATACATAAAGAAATACATACAATAAAGAAAAAAGTAAAAAAAGTGATGCAACTAGAATTCTGGTCATTTATTAGTTTATTTGGTTTGATTAATTTCGACCAAAAATTGACCAAATTAAGCCAAGTTTTGTTGAGTTTCGATTTTAATAAAAATACAACCACACTGAAGTGGCGCTAAACCAAACATCCGAAATGGCTTTGGTTCCGTAGGTTTAGTAGGTTAACAAAACTGTACTCACCCCTACCCACACCCTTCTATACTCTATAGTTTACACCTATAAGGCAATATACTCTTATAAATTATTTATTAATTACTATTAAGGGTAAATTTGTCAATATATTATGTCTACTATAAGAAGAAAATTATACAAGTGTCATATTAAAAAAATTATGACATCGTTAATCAATTTTAAGGAAATCACCGTAATTTTAAATTAATAAATTAAATTGATTGCATCTGACTCGTACATTGACTTGATTTAATTACACCCCTATCCAAAATGGGGTGTCTATTTGTGCGTGGAGTTATGACTATACTATCCATCGCATGTTCTCGTCCACAATCTTTGCAGATTAGTTGTTCAACGGTACAAGGCAAGGCCCCCATGGCTATGAGTTTGCATTTGCCCCACGGAGCTCACTTCGTAGCCCGTAGTTCGCCAATATATATGTCCACATCAGTGTGGGAACACAAAATATTCGTTATCCGGTAATTCTGGATCTCTAGTGCAACAGATTAATCCACATATTACTTATCAGAAAGAGAACACAATCTCCTAACCTCATGTTGGTGATAGGCTTGAGTGCTTCACTTGTCATAAGCATAATTAGTCCATTCAAGCTAGGCAACTAATTACATACAATTTTCATATATGGAAACTTATTTGTCCCTAGAAGCAAGTTTTAAATACTAGGCCTACTTGCGTGCAGCAATTGTCACTTTGTCCGAGATTGCATCAAGATCTAGATCTGTATTCTACTATGTTCTTCATTAACTTTTGACTTATAGTTGAAAACCGGATTTATGAAAGTATTATTTATACTTTCAATTGTTCTTATTTTTTGTTTTATATAATCAGGTCTTCTAAGTGATGGCGTGCTTGTCTTTGTCTCTGAAATTTGTGTCGGCTCTCCAACAAGTTTGTTGTAGGAACTTGCTTTATAAATAAATTTACGTTTGCTAGGAAAAAGAATTGTGGCTTTCAAATTGAAAATCGTGCTTTAATCTAACCAAAACACAACTTCTGATATATAGATGCATAAAACCTTTGTTGAGAAAGTTGGCGTTTGCAAGCGACCAATTATTGCCACGTTTGATACTTTTCGTTTTTCTTATAGAATTTCTGGATTTATTTAGTTGACGTTTTTTAGTGGAATGCTAGCTTCCGGCTTTTTATTTTGAAGCACACTTATCATGTATGTTAGCTTCCGTCTTACACCATTGTAATTTGTAATTTGTAATTTATAAGTGTGATGAAGGAGAATTTATCATTTTCATCAACATATACAATATCAGGATTAAATGTAAAGAAACAAGAAGCGCATTAAATATCATGGATATTGCAAGTGAAAACTACTTGCATGTCTAACTTGTTATATATATATATATATATATATATATATATATATATATATATATATATATAGGATAAAAGTATCCTGTACTGCAGCACAACCATCTTGGCTGTGCTGCAGTACAATCTTGGCCGTTGGATTAGCATCCAACGGCCAAGATCTAAAAAAAAAAGGGGGGCGGCGGCGCCGCCGCAGCAGCGACGGCGGAGGGGGCGGGAAGTCTGCCCGGCCACGGCGACGGCCGGGGGGCGCCGGCGACAGGGGACGGGGGCGCGGCGCGGCGGGGTGGAGGCGGGGGCCGAGGGTGGCGCGGCGGGGTGGCGGGCGGGGGCCGAGGGGCGCGGCGGGGTGGCGGGCGGGGGCCGAGGGGCGCGGCGGGGTGGCGGGCGGGGACCGAGGGGCGCGGCGGGGTGGCGGACGGGGGCCGAGGGGGCTGCGCAGGGTGGCGGCGAGGGGCGCGGCGGGGTGGCGGGCGGGGGCCGAGGGGGGCGGGGCGGGGTGGCGGCGAGGGGCGCGGCGGGGTGGCGGGCGGGGGACGGGGACGAGGGTCGGGGGGCGTCGCGCGGCGGGGAGGCGGGCGGGGGCGTCGCGCGGCGGTGGTGTCGCCCGGCGGCGGGGCGGCGGGCCGGCAGGGGAAGACGCGGGGCGGCTAGATCCGCCGCCCTGTCGCCCGGCGGTCACGTCGCCGCCCCCGGCGGGCCGGCGACGGGCGGGGCAGGGGGTGGCGGCGGCGGCCGGCGGCGCCGCCCCAAATTGTTTTTTTATTTTATAAGGGCATGTTTCAGCCGTTGGATTTGATCCAACGGCTGAAACACTGCAGCACAGCCATCTTGGCTGTGCTGCAGTACAGCAAATGCCTCCTCATATATATATATATATATATATATATGTATATATATATATGAGGGGGTATGTGCTGCAGCACAGCCATCTTGGCTGTGCTGCAGTGTTTCAGCCGTTGGATTTTATCCAACGGCTGGACATTCCCCCCACCATTTCAAAAAAATTAACGGGCAACGGTGAGGGGACGATTTTTGTAACGTCGTCCTCACTTCCCTTCCCCCTCTGGCCGTCGAAGGATAGCGGGCGGCCGATTTTGGGGAGCCCCCGACCGTGCAACGCTTGGCTTGTGCGGCGGGGGACTGCGTACGGCGGACGGCTTTCGAACTAAGAGGATGGAGGGCCGGCAGCCGTCGGCCACCCCTCAGCTATGCACCGTGCGGCGCGGCGACCCAACGGCTGGAAACAGAGCAGCCGCCTCCCGACTGTGCAACGCTTGGCTTGTGCGGCGGCGGACTGCGTGCAGCGGCGGACGGTGTGCGACGGCGGACGGCTTTCCAACTAAGAGGATGGAGGGCCGGCAGCCGTCGGCCACCCCTCTGCTGTGCACCGTACGGCGCAACGACCCAGCGGCTCGAAACAGGGCAGCCGCCCCAGACCGTGCAACACTTGGCTTGTGCGGCGGCGGACTGCGTGCGGCGGCGGACTGCGTGCAGCGGCGGACGGTGCGTGACGGCGGACGGCTTTCAGACTAAGAGGTTGGAGGGCCGGCAGCCGTCGGAGACCCCTCGGCTGTGCACCGTGCGGCGCGGCGACCCAATGTCTAGAAACAGAGCAGCCGCCCCCGACCGTGCAAAGCTTGGCTTGTGCAGCGGCGGACGGTGCGCGACGGCGGACTTCTTTCCGACTAAGATGATGGAGGACCGGCAGCCGTCGGCCACCCCTCGGCTGTGCACCGTGCGGCGCGGCGACCCAACTGCCAGAAACAGAGCAGCCGCCACCGCTTCACCCCATTTCCTCCCCGCTTCCTCTTCTCTCTGGCTGCCGGCGATTCGTGACGCAAGCTGACGGCTTTCCGACGAATGGAATGTCAGCTCGGCGGACGTCGGTGACCACTCGGCCGTGCAGCGTCCGGCGCGGCGACCCAACGGCCGGAAATTTGGATTTCGACCGCCTCCCCCGCTTCCTCTTCTCTGACCGTCGACGTTTCTTCAACCCAGCCCGATGGCAAGCCGATGTAGGGGATGGAGGGCCGGTGGCCGTCGGCGACCCCTCGGCCGTGCAGCGTCCGGCGCCGGCGCGGTGAGCTGCTGGCGGGAATGGCGGGAACAGCACCAGGGACTCCCCCGCTTCCCTGTTTTCGTTTATTTACTAGGTTTGATTGCAGCCGTTGGATTGAATCCAACGGCTGCAATCAAACTGCAGCACAGCCAAGTTAGCTGTGCTGCAGTACACCAACATTAAACCGTATATATATATATATATATATATATATATATATATATATATATATATATATATATACATATACTGCAGCATAGCCATCTCGGTTGTACTGCAGCACAAGCCATGGCCGTTGGATCCATCCAACGGCCAAGATCTAAAAAGAAAAGGGGGGCGACGCCGCCGCCAGCGCCGCCGCATCAGCGACGGCGGAGGGGGCGGGAAGTCTGCCCGGCCACGGCGACGGCCGGGGGGCACCGGCGACAGGGGACAGGGGCGCGGCGCGGCGGGGTGGCGGGCATGGGCCGAGGGGGGCGCGGCGGGGTGGCGGGCGGGGCCGAGGGGGCGCGGCGAGGTGGCGGGCGGGGGCCGAGGGGGCGCGGCGGGGTGGCGGGCGGGGACCGAGGGGGGCGCGGCTGGGTGGCGGACGGGGGCCGAGGGGCGGCTGGGCAGGGTGGCGGCGAGGGGCGCGGCGGGGTGGCGGGCGGGGGCCGAGGGGGCGGGGCGGGGTGGCGGCGAGGGGCGCGGCGGGGTGGCGGGCGGGGATGAGGGACGAGGGTCGGGGGGGCGTCGCGCGGCGGGGAGGCGGGCGGGGGCGTCGCGCCGTCTGTGGTGTCGCCCGGTCGGCGGGGTGGCGGGCCGGCAGGGAAGAAGCGGGGCGGCGACATTCGCCGCCCGTCGCCCGGCAGTCACGTCGCCGCCCCCAGCAGGCCGGCGACGGGCGTGGCAGGGGGGTGGAAAAA
This sequence comes from Piper betle, assembly GCA_033002965.1. Lineage (NCBI taxonomy): Eukaryota > Viridiplantae > Streptophyta > Magnoliopsida > Piperales > Piperaceae > Piper > Piper betle. The sequence continues at coordinate 17,921 of JAURVB010003075.1, read as the reverse complement.
TTAGTGTAGACAAAGGCTACAAGTTTGGGAAAATACATTATTTCAAATAATTATACCAGTTTGGAAAAATACAACATTTCAAATAATTATACTAGTTTGGAAAAATGCAACATTTCAAAAAATTATACGGACCTGGATATTTCAAACTCGTAGCTGCGACTAATGATCCTAATCTGAACGAAAAGATAAAATTAAACATAAGTATAATTTTATTCGAGTAGGAATGCATGCAACTATATGTCTAATATATATATTAAATTTTTTGACAACATAACATGTAACTATTCAAAAATATTAAATATTAAATTCTCAACAAATCTAGTGAGATAATTAATTATTCATGTGATATAATCATTTAAGTACTACTTTATATTTTAAATTAATTATCTAAATCATAATTAATACCTGAAAATTGATTAAAAAATTATTACTAATAAACAAGTATTTAATTTTCCTTTGCGATGATAATTACTTAACCCCGATTTTGATTATTTAGTTTACGGTTATAATTTTTAATCTCTACTATTATTTATAGCAGTTTAATGAATTAAGTTGTTCGATTAAATTATTTAAAATAATTTATATTATTAAAAAATATTATTAATATAATTATTTTAAATTATTCGACTCAATTAAGTTTTGAACATTATTTAGTTTTATTATTTTATTTAGGTTTGACGCTAGTGATTGCTACCTGACTATAGTTTAATAACTTTTTTCTACATTACTTACTCATTATTATAACCGTTCGATTTAATTTAACCACTTGTTGTGCCAATTAATTATCGACCTTTTATCATTACCGTTTTTTTTTATTATTCGTGGCGATTTCGTACAATAATTAATTTGTTTAGTAACTTTAACCCATAACCCATTAAAATAATTATTTGTAAAGATTTATTACATGTTTGTATTATTTTTAACTCAAATCGGTATCGAGTCAGGTATTATTTACGAGTTGGTATTATTATTTAACTCAAGCTGTGTCGAGTCAAGCATTATTTGCAAGTTTGCCACCCAAGGTAATTTTCTTCTTCTTCTTCTTCCCCGGCGCCATCCCCTGTTCCCGACAGCAGCTGCCCTCCAGCCGCTACCAGCGATCGTCTCCGGTCACAGTTAATCGTTGCCGCCCAGCCCTACCATGCCATTGCGGTGCTGCCCTGGCCAACTTTGGTCACCTTCCAGCTGCGGCGACGCCTGCATCGCCTGTCTAGCGGTGCGCTCACGTCACCGATTCCACTGATGGCGAGCGTCGCTGCCTCAATTGGGTGGTCGCCTCGACACCCTCGACCCCCTATCGACCTTCCTCGCCTAGATTGGAACCCGTCACCACGTAGGACGGTTGGATTTCTTCACCCACCACCGTTGCCTCTATTTTTGCCGTTGTCCTATGTTTTTGGCCATTTACCACTCCAGGCCGGCATCCACACACATGAGATCGACCCTACACTGATTGACAAAGAGAGTAGGATCATCTTCCAACGTCGGAACGACCGTCGCCACCGATTCCCAGGTCTGGACAACACATGCACGACCTTTAGTGTGTTCCCAAGGCTACTACTTTGCATGTATTGTCGTCGGCCTTTAGCGCCTCAACCGACAGGTTGCCAACCTATGCCACCCTCGTCGTCAACCGGACCTTCCTTGCACCACCAACACCTACCCCGTACTGACCAGACCCACTCCACTTACCCTCCCACGGCCTCCCCTGCCCTAGCCGACGTTGTGTTGAGCCACATCCACGCTGCCAGTCACTTCCTCTAGCGTGGTCATCTCCTTCTGGCCATCTCATCCCCGCCATGCTATCCTCGTCCTCGCCCTTCATCCCTCACAGCAGCACCATGTCCATAGTCACTGATTTACAGTGTTTATGTCAATGGCCAGCCGGCCACTGTCGTCGCCGGCTGGTCATCGGCTGGCAGGAGCAGCTCTGGTCAAGCTTGTCATGTCCTAGCCACGTGCTCCATGCCTAGCCTGCCAAGTCCTCCCTCTGCTGAACCATGGCCATGCCGACGGCAGCCGCGATCACCTCCATCACCATTTGCACATGCATTTAGCATACCTAATTGCAAAAATTGAAATACAATGAATCTGACAATGAAATTATATGCATAGAATGCAAAGTGGAGATTCTTCATTCACTTAATTACAGTGATTTAGTTGTTCATGAATTGAATGGAGAAGAATGTTTGTTTAATTGTTATCAACTTGATTATAATATAGATGATTGTCATGTAAAATATTGTGATAGCATCGTGTTATAGTATTGATAAATGCTTCTTGTTAGACATTTCAATGTGATCTGAATAGTTTATCATAAGTGACATGATAGGGATTGAATACCCTAGTTAAGGTTTTTGTCATGATGTGTTGATGGGATTAGACATGAACATAAATAATATCAGTGATTATTTTTGTCATAAATTATTGAGCATGAATTGAGAATTCATGAATCACTTAGTAGTTATCAAGGAATTATCAGATTATATAGAAACAATAGTTATTTCATAATTTCACTTGCCTTGTGATGTGTTTTGTATTCGACGGTTTGTGATTGCATATGTTTAGTTTGTGTTCTTTGTTTGATTGAGTGTGATATTATATATTTTTCATCGCATTCATGCTTCACATGATTAGAATGGGCTTAGTATTTGGTTTTGATATGTAGATATGAAGTATGAACTCGTCCCTTATGCGCGAGAACACGCTCGGAGCTTCTGCCAGGTCCATCAAAGACTTGCCCCTTATTTATTATTCTATTCAATTGTGATTTATTTTTACTGTTTGTAGGATGGGTTAAGTAATGTTTTATTGGATCCCACTTAATTTGGGTCATTTACTCGAATAGCTTTTTGAATTAATAACCCTCGAGATGAGATCCCTCGAGCATGATTTCGAAAACAACATCCACCTACAAGTTGCCTTCAGGGTGTCGGCAGGTAGAGGGCCGAGCGGTAGGCAGAGGGAGCCGCAGCAGCCAGGCAGAGGCTAGGAGGGGGGATGCTGCGGTGCGGCCAGGGGTGGGGGTAGTGGTTGGCGGGGGCAGGGGAGGCCTGGCTGGGCTGAGGCACAGGGCAGGAGGCAGGGTAGGGTGTGGGGCAGGGTGCGGGGTTGGGGGACAGCGGCGAGGGCGAGCTGGCGGTGGGGGCAGGGCTGGGCTGGTGGGGGCAGGGGCCAGCGGGCTGGGGCCGGTAGGGGGCAGGGGCGCCCGCGGCGACGGGCGGGCGCGCTACGGCGACGGCGGCAGGGTAGGGGCGCGGGTTAGGAGGGAAAGAGGGCCAGTGGGTGGGAGACAACGTGACACGGTGAGCGACGGTGGGGCAAGGGTAGGGGGCAACGAGGGCGGTAAGTTAGGGAGGGGTCGGTGGCCGGGGCTCGATGCGGCCGACAAGGTTCGTCGGAGGTAAACAGGGGCTGGGATGGGCGAGCTGCGAGAGACGCACAGGAACGGGCCGATGACGGGGGTGGCAATTAATAGTGGGCCGCCAGATCTTAATCCGACGGCCCGCCGATAATACACTACTAATACGCCACATTAGTATATATATATATATATATATATATATATATATATAATAGAGTACTCCTATAATTTAAAAACCACTCTTGAAAATATACCAACGATTGAAAATATACCAACGAAAAAGCCAAAGTGGGGGACAAAATCAAACGAAGATCTTTCCATAGGCAACAGCTGGACACGATCAGACAGCAGACACGAGCCAGCCACGCGCTTCAACAATTCACATCCTCTCAGTCGTCCATTTGTCACCCGATCCCAGCCACCCCTCACCCTTCTCTTCCTCGATATTATCTTCTTCCCAGTCACCATCTGCATCACCACCACCGCGTCCTTTTTTTCATCTATCTCCCTCCCCTCTCTTCGCCATCGGCCATGCTGCTCAAGGTCTCTCCTGCTTTATCTTTCTCCTCTCATGGAGAAGTTCAGAACCCATCTTTTGGTTCTTCCTTTGGTGCGCGATTCGGCCCCAGCTCGTCCTGTTTTGTGAAGGCCGGGAGGGGAACCGGACGAGATGGGGGAGTGGTGGCCATGGCCGCCAAGGAGTCCAATAGCCGACCGCTCGCGGGTGTGGTGTTCGAGCCGTTTGAGGAGGTGAAGAAGGAGTTGAAGCTGGTCCCTTCCGTGCCCCAGGACTCGCTCGCCCGCCAGAAGTATGCCGGCGACTGTGAGGCTGCTATCAATGAACAGATCAAGTGTGTTTGCTGCTATCTATTCCATATTTGTTGATTTGATGTTTTTTATTTTATTTTATGTGTTTTCTTTAGGTGTTTACGGTAATTATATCCCTAGATGCCTCTGTTTTCAACATGGAAAAATTTTCTCGGTTATGTTTTTTGTGTCCGTGAATTGTTGATCTAAAATGGTTTATTTCTTTTGTCAAATATTGTTATATTCTGCTGCTCGCTATCCGGCTTGTGCTGTGTTTTTTCCACTTGCAGTGTTGAGTACAACGTTTCTTATGCCTACCATGCAATGTTTGCCTACTTTGACAGAGACAATGTTGCCCTCAAAGGCCTTGCCAAGTACTAATCCAGTCATTTGCATATTTTTGGTTCTGGGTTTCATTTTTTTGCTTATTGTTTTGTTTGTCGTAGGTTTTTCAAGGAAGCTGAGTGAAGAAGAGCGTGAGCATGCGGAGAAATTTATGGAGTATCAGGTATTTATCTCTGGCCTTTCCCGTTTGCTATAAATCTTTTCGTAATTTGTTGTGGTTGTTGATGGCAATTTCTTTTCATACATGTAGAATAAGCGTGGTGGTAGGGTTAAACTTCAGTCCATTGTGATGCCACTGTCTGAGTATGATCACTCTGAAAAAGGAGATGCTCTGTATGGTATGCCATTCTTTGTAGTATCCTATTTAGATATGTATTTGGGCTCTTATTTTCAGATAGTTTATCGATTTATTTGAGGATTGTATTGCTTGCTCTTTCGTATTCTTATTGAGGCTTAGATTGGTTTCTGTTCGCTCTTTACTTGCAAATTGGTGTCTTAAATTCATTTTTTTCATCTTATACGTCTGTCCGAGCATGTACTTGCATTGATTCGATTAGTTCCGCTTTCTTACTTTTGAAAACGAATGGACTTGCTGATTGCATTTATAGACTAGATTGTGTCGTTTAACTTTGTATACATAAGCTTTGTGTACACTAATTACCAAAATTTATATAGAATTTATGCGATATTGATCCACAATGTCATTTCCGTCAGGGTCGCTATTTTTTAACATTAAAAATTTGATTGTAAATGAATTGATAGATATGATTGTCATTTTCTCAATGCTTTAAATGATTTAAGGTCTCTTTTTATAAATATCAGTTATGGAGCTAGCTTTGTCTCTTGAGAAGCTAACGAACGAGAAGCTTCTGCATTTACACAAGGTAATTTGAAGATTTTACGGGAAAATGGAAGTCTTTTTATTCATTCGTTTCAATTTTGCATGTCCATTTACTTGTTTTCGAAGCTCTGAGGTTCGAGTAATTTGCCGATGACACAGGTGGCGGAGGAGAATCATGATGTTCAAATGGCTGATTTTATTGAAAGCGAGTTTTTATCTGAGCAAGTATATTTTTTTCATTTTATAGGTTGCTTATTGTGGAAAATTGGTTCCATCATAATTTGTATGCTGTCTCTCGCTTGTCACATGAACACTTGGGTACTTTTGTTCTCAGGTGGATGCTATTAAGAAAATCTCAGAATACGTTGCCCAGTTGAGAAGGGTTGGCAAAGGCCATGGTATGATTAAATTTTCAGTCTTTATATACTAGACCTACTTTCTGGGCAACTTTATGAATCGTAAGTAAGTTTATCAGCACTTGTGTCAATCTATAAATCGCGAGCTTGTACCGATTAATTCTTTTGTCTGAACTCGTTGAATATACCTTTCCCCGTATATTTTGTTATCAGTTGGTCCACTATAAACATTTTTGGGGTGCTTTTTCAGGTGTTTGGCATTTCGATCAGATGCTTCTTCATAAGGGAGCTGCTGCTTGAGCTGTTTGTTACATCCTTGTAAAGTTCTACCATCCACACCTTTAGCTAGCAAATAAGAACGGGCTGTTAGTTCGTGTAGGTGTAAGAAAGTTCTTCGTCTAGGTGTAAGAAAGCTTTTAGTGTGGAATGGTCCGCCCATGCCATCGTCAATGTGGCCCTATATCTGCAAGGAATTCGTAAACTTCTGTGTGTATGGCTTTCAAATATCTACTCTTATATTAAAGCAGCTGATGTTTTTTTTAGCTATTATTGCATCTTAGCCTTTTAAAATGTAATTGATTTGGGGACTATAATAGTTAGATAGACCCTTTAATATTTATTTAATTTGAAATTGTTATTATTATTATTATTATTATTATTATATTATGTATTATGTATTATTAAGAAAGTGTTTGATTATAATTTTATTTAAATTAAGAATTTTAAAATATTAATAAATTTAAATATATTTATTATATTACAATTAAATTTAAGTTTGTTACTAATAATATGTATTTAATTTATTTTCTTTCATATGTTGTATATTAATTTGTTTATATATTGTCATTTGTTATTAAAAAAATTAAAAGTTTAATTTTATTTGAATTAAAAATCTTTAAAAAATAAATTTTATATAGTTATTAAAATTATACTTACTAAATTTAAAATTACTTTTAATTTCTTTGTTAAAATTAATTAAATATTTATTATTTTTATTTAAAAATATATAGTAATAATTTTTTGAAATATATTATTAAATAGTATATTTTATTATTAAATAAAAATTTATTTATAAAATTAAATTATTGTTTTAATATAAGCCGTGCACGCTATTCAAACTACACTAGACTGCAGGCTACACTTAAATGTTGTTTAAATATATTATGGGGCATTTAGTTATGATTGAAAATCTAATACATAAATATAATAGGGCAAAGAGATTTTGCCCCTAAATTTGCTATAAAGGGATTTTTCCCTCCTTGTTTTTAAGTTTATGCAACTCTTTACAAATGGGTATTCTTATGGGATTTATCTCCATATAACATGGTGTCCTCTTTAAAAGGGATGCTTTTATAGGATTTGCCTCTTTATAAAGATGAGGTTTAATATTGGCATCAATAGTGGAAGTAATGATATAAGCTACATAAAAGTTTGACCATTCGTCTAAATCATATGGTTGTCTTTTTCGTCAATTAAATAAGTGTATTTTCATTATTTAATCATTCATGTAATCGAAAGGGTCATATTAAATATAATTGACATAAAATATATATTCAATTGAGGATTGTACTTTTTCTTATTCGGAAATTTTCTTATTAATTATGATATTTTATGTTTTAATATTTATTTTTGATAGTAATAAATGCTTTCGTTTGTAGTAAATGGTGAACGTTAAAAATAACTAAATTTGGAATCAAAGAGTTGGAAAGTGCATACCTAGTAACCACAAAAATTGGTATAAATGGGCACAAAAAAATAGTCACCAAAGTACACCAAAAAATAGTCATGAAAAGACACTAAAAACCGATCCCGGAAAGCTGTAATTTTATATTTAATATATAGTAATAGATAATAATAGATAGAAGTACTAACTAAAGTAAGTTTATATGGTGTTTGGTTGCTTTAGAAAATCTAATAAAATCATAAAAGGAATTAGTCACATAAGTTATATATATATATATACATATATATATATTATTGTAAAAAGTAATTATTTTTTAGAATACCGTTTTAGCCGTGATGATTATTGGAAGAGTTTTGTCAATATGCCATCTTTTATAATATATTACTACCAAACACAACAAAATTTGCCTTATTTTAACCTTACCAAAACAAACTATATTTAAAATTATTATTATATTGTATGGTTATATTTTGAACAATAGAAAATGAACAAATACAAACACCACTGGAAGAAGTCAATACTAAAAGTTCAATGTGAGCGAGAGTTAATATGATAACAATTAATATAAACTAGAAAAGATAGTGTGCCATGCGTGGTTATATTATAGTGAAACTTAAATTTGATAGACAAACTCTTAGTAAACACTAAAGTAGATTATAATAATTTAATATTAAAAAGATAGAAACTCTTCTATTTTTCATTAGAGGCCATCATTAATTCCCCCTTGTATTAATATAAGAATAGATTAAATCCCCACAAATCATGATGAATAAGTAATAACGGAAGTCTTGACAATTTTCAATAAAAATTAAATCATAATCAAGCCTAAATTATTTAAGGTTCAAGTTTGACAAATTAGGATAAACTACGCAAGAATTCTAATTGTTTTGAATCTTGCTAACTAAATACTCTTTAGCAACCAAGTCAAACATAAGAATATTTTTTCAAATTAGCACAAGCAAAATAAATAATAAGTAAATAAGAGAAAAGATTAGAGACAATGATATATGAGGACTTATATTAATTAGAAGCTTCTACTCCACCTTCCTGTCCTTTCCAAAGGAAAAGGTGAGTCTCCTTCACCATATACATCTAACAAGTCACAAAATTCTTTTACAATTTAAATTCAAAACCCCATCACAACTAACACTTCAGAGGCAGTACAACCAGCACCCTTTTCAACCTTCCTTGATCCTCCAACACGTCTAACGCCCTAGAAGCAGTACAACGAGCACATATCCAATTTACTCCCGGAATCTAAATATAAACCCAAGCTTCTGTCTCAAAGTTTTAGTTTACTACATTTTGATTTGAATCAAGTTGGTTTCTTATTGGTTCGGCTTAAATGCGTACATGCGGGGCCAGGTGGGCTTGTTTGCTGACTTAAAAGACCGTTTGATTTGTGATGAGCATGGGACCACGAGGAGTACTGTTCAGTGTTTATTTTACTGGCTTCAGTAGCTGTGTGCGCATGTTATTATTTTATCGATTTTGAATGCACACGCTAGTGCGTGTTAATTGTACCTTGGATTGCATGATAGTTTAGATCTTTAGACATTTTTTAAGGATTAGTCGTTATTCATTGTTTGGCCTAGTTTCCCCCTCGTGTACATTTATTACTTGCGAGCCTACTTGCGCTCCTACTTGCACTCCTTTCGTCTCCCTGGGAGTCCTGGGGAGACTTAATCTTTGGACCTTCTCATTATGCAGGGCATCTTGGATCTTTCTCCGCATAATTATTGGTTCGCACCTTTTTATTTTTTTTTGTATTATGATGTCTTTCTAGTGTCCTAAACGATTACCTTCCATCCTCTTCGTTTTAACGAGATTCATTCCCCTTTGTGCCTTTGTTGTCTTTATATATCTTGACGGCTTTCCTTTTTCTTTTTGTTTTTTTAATATTTCCGCTTTCTACCACTAGTACAATTCAATTTCGGCTACTTGTAAATTTTGCCACCCGTTTTGTAAAACTTGTGATCCGAGTCAAAGTTTTATCGGTTCGAGTTGAGGAGCTTTACAACACATGCGCTGAGCCAAAGCTAGCTGTGTATTATGAGCCATAAAGGTTATGTGTCACAAGTATATAATGGTAACATCAGTAATACAGAAAGAAAATGAGTAATCAGAATATACGATAGTATACCAATTTATTTATTTATTATTATTATTATTTTATATAGCAAATCGTAAAATTAAATTTAAGCCATTTACTGCATTAGGATACGTTAGTTTTTATTTTGGGTAGTTTAGTAGACTTTAAAACATATCATTCAACTTAGGTCAATATTATTTTATTTTTATGGTATTTTATTAATTTTTTTTATGTTTTAGAATTTTTTTTTCTTATTATTGCCTTTACTTAGAAGTGAGCCAATTTATTTTACAAAACTAGCCTTACATGTTTATTTGTTACTCCTAAGTTTTCTCACAATGAAACATCCTCTCCTCGGTTCATCTCTCTCCTGACGCCCTCGTCACTGCCACCTACCCTCCTCTTTGGCGACTGGCAGCACTATTGCCAGCTACCTTCCCTAACCACTCTCACCCACCATAGCCACCTTCCTCCTCTCTCTTCCTTTGTTTCTCCCTTTCCTCCGTGTGCCTCTTCCTTTCCCTGTTGCCCACTTCCTCTAGTTGCCGCTACCACCACTATGACTGATGTTGCCCACCTCTCTTACCACCGTCCTGACCCATCGTCGTCCTCCTCTGCCCGAACTGCAACCTCACCACCACTGTCCCGTCCTCCTCCTGGGTTCCGTCAATGCACCTTGACTACCGGGTTTACTCATCTCCACCGCTGGCGACAACATCGCCATCGACCAACCAGCCCTCTGGTCTCCCTCTCTCGTCATCACCGAAAGCAGCCGACCAATTCCCCCCACCCTTACCCCTGTGGACGACCAAGGTGACACCTTTCTTGGCACCCCGAATTTCACCCTGGCAGCCGCTCCTGTGTTGGGCCACCGGAGCTGCAATCAGCCTCGATGGCCATGTCTTCCTAGCCGGACTTCTTCAACTAGCCTTACCAGAACGTTCCCACCACTCTCCTCCTCCTTTCCCCCCATCTTTACCTAACCGAGCCCCTTCCCATTATGCCCTAGCCAACTCTATTTGCAATTGCCGGCAACCCGCCACCGGCCAGTCACAGCCCCAGCTAGACCCCCCTCCTCCTTCCTCCTTTCGCTCAGCTGATCTCCCCGATGTGCCCTAGCCGATTTCCAGTGCATTTGCCGCCGGCCTACCACTATCGCCGTTGGCCAGTCACCCCTCAATCGGAACGGCTCCGTTCAGAGCCTTCTCGTACTGAGTTGTGCGCCATAGTCCAGCCCTAGTCAAGGTTTCCCTTGGTTGGACCATAGCCCTACCGACAGTAGTTGCGGCCGTCGCCATTATTGAGGCCAACATTAGGTATACATCACTATCGATTGATTTTATTTTATTTCATAGTCATGGATATCATTGCATGATGAAATTGGGATGATGGCATTGATTGATTTGAGTAGGGATGCTTTGATGGATTTATGAAATTATATTGAATAGGTTAATATGATACCGACAATATCTAATCGACAAAACCGGGATTGAATGATGAGTTGGAGCCCTAGATCTTTATTTATCAACATAGATGCTCACAAGTAATGTTATAGATTGTGGATGGATTGGGGTTATTCTTAGGTTATTCATTTTCTTGTCATGATTTGGAGTGGAAGTACTTTTCATTCTAGCAATAAAGAAAATATGTAACAAGTGATTTAATTCTCGTGGTAATTAAATGTGTGTGGACTTTTGTAATTGCTTAGGACTTAGTATTTTGAAATTGTTGAAATGATGGTTAACAAAAGTAATAGTTCCATTATAGTTAGCATGGTTGGATTATTTATGAACTGGTTATGATAAATTAAGAATGAAGCCAAATGTGAGTATAAAATTGGGAATTGTGCATGAATTGATAATTCATTAATCAGTTAGTAGCTATCCAAGAATTATCAGATTATGTAGCAATAATAGTTATTTCATAATTTTACATGTCTTGTGATGTGTCTTCTATTAGATTGTTTGTGAATTCATATGTATGTATTCATCACATTCATGCATCGTATAGTTAAAATTGAGTGTTAGTATTTAGTTGTGATATGTAGGAACAAAGTAAGAGCTCACCGCCTAGATGTGTGGCCTCGCTTGGACCTTCTACTAGGTCCGTTTAGGACTCCTCCCTTCCTTATCACTTCTTTTATTATGTTTTGATTTATTATTTGTAGGATGAATTAAGTGGTGTTTTATCAGATCCCACTTAACACAAGTCATTTAGTTGAATAGTTTTTTAGATTATTAACCCTCAAGGAGGAGATCCATCAAGTTTGATTTCGAAACACTGCAAATTGCTTTTAAGCCTATTATACAAATCCTTTCCCAGGCTTATATATAATTTTATCGAGTTTTCAGTAAAACGAGAGATGGTGAAACTGATTCACATGTACCATGAGCGGGTGTACTTGCTAATCACATGGGGCTCTGAATTAGTGAGAGGGTTGTTCTATACCCAAGGGATCCTAATAACTCAGAGTTTTGACTTTCTTCACACCCGGAGAAACGTAGAGGTTACGAGTACTATTTAGTTCAGTGCACGTCCGGACATGTAGATCAAAGGGTACTAAAGGCAATTGCCTAAGAGCACTCGACCTTCATTATCAAGGCCAAAAAAATATGGAGGGCATGAGAGGGCTTAGGAGGTACTACTATTCTTGAGCATATGGGTACTATTTAGTTTAGCGCATGTCTAGACATGTCGTTCAAAGGGTACAGAATGTGATTGCCTGAAAGTTCTCAGCTTTGTACTCAAAGCCAAGAGAAATATGGAGGACTTGAAAGGGCTTAGGAGTTATAGATATTCCTAAGTGGGGGACAGAAGAATGAGAAAATGTCGAGAGTGGCATTAGCAGACTAGTCTGCACTGGTTGCTATTGGGTCTACAGCCTCGCGGCTTCTTGAGTAGATTCCTTGATAAGAGTTCATGGAAGTTATAAATGTGTTTTTTCTTTATATGAGAATTAGCTCTCATTAACCAATTTGATATAGTTATTTCTAGATCAATAACGTTCGTTACTGACAATTTTCTATATATATGTAGGCAATGATCAGAAGTTGGATATGCCAGCCTGGACGAAGGAGTAGCGATGTCTCGTGTACATACACATGTCAGACAATAAAATGTTTAGTAGTTTTGGTTACGATATTGTGATAGTTAAACTGATGTAATGACATTCTATATGTATTGTTAATAGAACTAATATCAATAACATGATGTGAAATTATTTTAGGAAATATGTTCATGTTGAATATATTCAGCAGGTGGGTCAAGACCCAATTTATAAATTTGAATGTGAATGAGAATTTGTGGATGGGTTAAGACAGAACTCAAAAGTGACAATGCAGTTTGATTATAATGTGTAAAAAAATGATTCTTATTGTTTTGTTTTATATATATATACATATATATATATATATATATATATATAATAGTTTTTCTACGACATGATGCAAAAAGGGAGTCTACACCTAATTTAATCTGAGCCGTCCATTTTACATGAACGGCTTAGATCAAATCCTAAAAAAGCCATCTCCCCTCTCCCGCCCCTCCCCTCCCACCCCGTGGCCACCGGGACCCCTCCTGCTCTCCCTGCCACTCCCTCCCACTCCTGTCGCTGCCCCCTCCCCCTCCCTGCTGCTCCTTCCCACTGCTTTCAGTTTTTCCCACTACTTTGAGAAGAGAGCAGGAGCCCTGCCAAGGCCCACCTGCTGCTGCTCGCGCTAAGCATCACCGGGAAGCTTGAGGAAAATCGCTACCTTGCTGTCACGAAGGACCATACGACCACCATTGCTGCTGCATGCCGGAGGATTGCCGACTTGGAGTCATCACTGCCAATTGCTGCTTTGCCCGTTGCCAATGCCTTGGAGTGTCATTGCTGCTTGCTGCCAACACCTTACCTCCTTGGAGTGTCGCTGCTGTTGCTGCTAGAGTGCTCTCACCAAGTTGTCCAATCGAAAAGGAGGAAGTCCAGCCAAAGCCTTGCTGACCGGTGCCTTGGGGTGTCGTTGCAGCCGCCAAGGAGAGGGGTACCTGTTCGTCCTTGCCCAATAACTGGAGCGCCTCAATCCAATTTGCTGCTACTTACCTGCCCTTGCTGGTCTCTAGCCAAAGCCGGAGTACCACTACTAGTGCTCCACTTCCTTGCCATTTTCATGCACCGTCCACGACCAAGCTCTTGTCCAGGTGCTGCCTCGTCTGGCCCATCCACTATGGAAACCATTTCACCAACTCTTGTAGCCAAGCTGTGAGATCCTTCGGAGCTTTGCCTAGCCTTGCCTTGGAGGGGAGTTGCTGCCTTGTTGTGATCTTACCACCGGAGCTTCATCAATGTGATATTTCAAGTTTCATCAATGTGTCATTCCAATTTGTTGTTTGCCATTTTGCATTTCCCCATATTAATTTTGGGTATTAACTTCTTTGTAGTTGCTGAATTGGGTACCATGGGGGAATTTGTCAATGAGATAAGGGTGAAGCCACAACTATTGGTTTAGAGGACTTCATTGAAGGAATTGCAGAGGAAAATGATGAGGAAATTGATATTCTCAATGGCGTATCTGAAGATTACAATGAGGAGATGGTAAGCTTAATTGGAAAAGAAGGGTGCCAAGTAGGCTTAATTGGAAATGAAGGGTGTCAAGACAAGCTCAATAAATTATTGATGCCATGCAAGGGAACAAGAGTTCAATTTTATTGACTATTTTTCTTATAATAGATATGCCAAAGTTAGAGGATTTGGGATCAGAAAAGGTACTTCACATTATTCCACAGTGTACAAAATAAAACAAAATGTGGGCGGCCAAGTTCTCAGTTATTTCCATTGATTGAGGTCTATTGCATGTTAATTAAAGTTTATATCCATTAGCCACAACTTTACACCAGGATTAAGCATGTGACTTTTGACTGAAATTGAGTGTTCTGTAACGACCCAACCCAAAGTGTAACGTAATGAGCTAAGTTATTTTTTTAAAATGGGTACCCCGAAAGTTAAAGATCTATAGTCCATTCCCACTTATAAACAAGATCTTCTCCCAGTAGGTATTAGATGTGGGACTAAGTTGAGAGATCTCACAATCCACCCACCTTAGGAAATTTTATCCCTGAAATACTTATTCTAGATGTGGGACTAAGTTGAGGGATCTCACAATCCACCCACCTTAGGAAATTTTGTCCCCGAAATACCTATTCTTGGCCCGTTGCTAGCCCCAACCCACGTCCTTTCTGCCCGTGACCGGCAGCCTAGCCAACGTTTCTAGTCTTAGCCCGTTGCTGACCCCAGCCCACGACCTTTTTGGCCCGTGACCGGCAGCCTAGCCAACGTCCCTAGTCCATCCCACCATCTAACATGAAACCAGGTCAGCTCTGATACCATTTGTAACGACCCAGCCCAAAGTACAACGTAATGGGCTAAGTCATTTCTTTAAAATGGGTACCCCGAAAGTTAAAGATCTATAGTCTATTCCCACTTATAAACATGATCTTCTCCCAGTAGGTATTAGATGTGGGACTAAGTTGAGGGATTTCACAGTTCTTTCTTCCATGCTACAAAGTACGTTCTTTCGATTGCCAATTGTACGTGATATACGTGATCGTGACCCTCTTGCTGACTTTTTTCCTTGTTTAAGTCTTCTTATTATTTAGCTCAATTTAACACCGGTATAGAACATTTGTTAGGGCTAACTATTGACCGGAATCGAGTGTTCTTTCTTGCATATTATGATAGCAAAAACCATGGACGATAAAATATTGTTCGCCAAAATCACTAAGGATATTGCTTTTTCCTGTGGAGCCGAAGCAGCAAGATTATGCGCTTTCAAGTTTAACTCTAGGAATCCTTCATTTACAAAATAGGTCGTCTCTAAACATAAAGGAATGTACATCAGCTAATGCATAATTGTTCCAGTTAATACAGTCATCATGTGAGGAAGAATCATCATTTTGGCTCAAAAAACGTTCCCAGTCAATAATGTCGTTTAGTAGCTGAAGTTATATATCCCACAAAATGAAGAAAGACCCACCCAATCGGATAGAAAGTCGAACTGATAGAAACTCCAAGTCCTGCCCCCAAAACCATTCAACAATTTTAACTACTAATAAACCAGCTTTGACTCAAAGATGAGTACCTAGAACAAATCATGCAACATTATTGTTACTCACTACCGAGTTATTACATAATTTAGCCTTGAATTAGCAGTGAAAGAGACATAATAGCATCTAGAAAAATGTTTAGACAAACAACACTCATTTTGGTTCAGCGTGCGCAAACATAAACTGTTTCAAAGATGAGCAGATTACTCCCAGGTCTCCATATTCGAGTCCCCATGCGCAAGTCAATTCACAGGTAGAACAGCGGCCCTGCAAGACACACATACATTTATGTTCGGGGAAAAGATCTTTCAAATATGCTACGGTTCTGATTTCATTATCAGATGACAAGAAGAAATGAACATTTCCTTTACATACGCCCGTCTACTAAATGGACCACATGTCAAGTACACTTTACACAATGTAGAAGATTAAAGAAAACAGAGGCAAGACATACTGTAAGTGGAAGTATCAATCTGCTCAGGCAGCTCCTTAATATCAATCTCAAACCGCTCTTGAACCTGCAAAACGCCATATCAATTAAGAGAAGGCAAAAAATTATTAAAGAGTAAGTAAGATATAGCAGATCATTAATTTCCAAAATGAGTGGGAGGGGAGCCAGAGAGGGGGAAGCAGGGAGGCCGTCAGGGGGAGGCGGCGACGGGGAGGGCAGGGGGAAGGGCAGGGAGGGGGCAGCAGGGGGCGGGAGGGGGAGGCGGCAACGGAGATGGGAGGGAGGTGAGACGGGGAGGGTAGGAAGGGGGGCAGCAGGGAGGGCAGGAGGGGGCGGCAGCGACAAGAGTGGGAGGGAGGGAGGAGGGGTGAGGTTTAGGTATTTTTTGAAGGATTTGATTTGGGCCATTCATATAAAATGGATGGCTCAGATCAAATTGGGTATAGACTCCCTTTCTGCACCATGTTGCAGAAAAACCATTCTCATATATATATATATAGTTCCTATGTACTGTTTTGATAGGGTCGCCCCTTATTACATTTTTAGGGAAAACTCTATCTGTTTTAATTTAGAAAGTTATCAAGTTTTATTAATTTGTTGAGTGTGATTTTGGTTTGCCATTCCATGCCCGTAGTACAATGCTAGGTTCTAGACATTGTTTATATAACACCGCAAATCTGGTTTATGCTCAGAACTGAATCAAAATGTCACTAGTCCCGGTTTGGTCGGTTAACCCGAACCCAACCCTACAGATCTACTCTTGGTTTCTCGAAATAGAATATGTTTATTGCTATGCATGGATGGATGCACAAAATAAACATAACATTCAACTACATGAATGACATGACAACTAGTTCATACTAAAGATAATGACGATAAAAATCGATAAAAAATGATAAAGTTGATATATATATATATATATATATATATATATATATATATATATATATAATATCCCACATATATGTTCACACGAAATTCTAATCTATTGTATAATTCATTCTGAATCTTCTGTCTTGACCAATGTGTGCGTTCTAATTACTTTTTACATTAAGTCTTGGGTTTCACTTGTTGTACTTATTCAATATCTAAATATATTTATTAAAACATATAAATTCAATTGTCATCTTTATATGGTAATCACATCATTCTCAATATAATGATAACATAACAAAATATTCTATCATTTGACATGTGTGCAAGAGACTTCACTGGTCCTCTATCTAGGCTGACTCATCCTACTCATGATCATCACCTATATATATTATAAAAACATGCTAGTTATAAGTTTTATTGGTCCAAAAATATAACTAATATCAAACTAGTTATGAGAGCAAACTCTCATATGAAAGAAAACAACATGAAATCTCTGAAGGGCATCTATTGAACTAAAATCATCTTTAATTAAACTGATCACTACTATTGATGTCTCTCTCGGCATTTTCTCATTACTTTTTGGTCCCTTGGGACTAGTGTTATATCCTAAGCCTTTTTCTTACTTCCGTACCAACCACGTAGCATGGTTGTCCGTATTTCTGGCTTATGACTAGCACATGCCACTTGCGTAGCATGGTTGTTGGCGGCTTAGATTGGCATATACTGCTAGCATAACATGGCTATCGGCAGTTCCAACTTACGATTGGCATATGCAACTTGCATAGTGTCACAGGGGTCAGTTTAGAGGAAAAAATTTTTGCCCAAACTGCCACTGTGCAGCATGTTTCCCTCCCTGGAAACACCAGCCAACACCACCTCCGCACCCCAATCGTGCTGTGGTGCACAGCGGCCTCGGACCGCACGCCTGCAAGTATCGCACGCACCCAGTCCCGGTACCATGCCCAGCTACCAACGCCTGCGTACCGTAACCAGGTTACCAGCCCCTGTACCGAACACACACACC
>JAURVB010003073.1:0-16280 GCA_033002965.1 Piper betle | reverse complement strand
ATAAATAATATCGTGAGCGAGCAAATAAATATTAATTAATCATTTAATTAAATTAAATAAGATAAACAAGAACAAAAATAATATCAATAAATAAATAGATCATCAATAATAATATATAATCATACAAGCATTCATCATAATCGACAAATATATAAATAACTAGAAATAAATAATAATGAATAAATAAATAAATAAATAAAAATACTCATAACATTAAAACATGCTAAATAATATGAACATGCATCTAAACTAACAAAAGGAGTTTCGAATTACTGAAAACAATAAAAAAATGGCCAAAACTAGACTAAAAATGAGCTAAAAATGATTGCTGAGTTAACTGACTCGATTGCGCTATGCTGGACTCAGTGGACATGAAAACAAGCCGGAGGACAAACAAACAAGGCTTGGGCTGCAAACAGTATCGCCGGAAGGACGATCACAGACACATGGAAATGAGCGCCAAATGATCGTCAGCACGCCTATTGGCGAAAAATGTTAATGGCAGCGAGCTGGGGGTCGCTACTGGTCCCGATCAAAAGAGGAGGTTGAGACAGAGGTGATGGTAGTGGTGATCGACAAAGTCTAGCTAGTGACTAGCTATAAAGGGACAAAATCGACACCGGATGTGGCAACATCGCGTGGGTGATCATGGCCATGGAGACTATCGGGGGTGGTCTTAAAATGTTGGGCGTGGTGGGTGGAGTTGATATGGGTAGTTAGATTGGCCAGAGGTGGTTAGTCGGCACAAGAAAACACCCTGAAGTAGTTGTGGTGGTGAAAAGCAATTGACAAAATGCCATCACTGATGGCGATTATGGCTGCGTTGGAGCTGGTGGAGGGTCTCGGTCGACAGCCTGCCGCGAGGCAGTCATGATGGTACTAGTCTAGTTGCTAGAGAAGGGCTAGAGACTCGCCATTTGCGGCACTAGGGTAGGAAAAATTTCTAAAATACCAGAGAAAATCTCCTAAAAAATGGGTGAAAGCTAGGGTTACGTCTAACAATTCGTGGGCCTGGTGGGATCTACCTTGGGTATATACTCTATATATATGGTTGGAAACCTCAGACAAAAAATCTCCTACAAAAGTTTAAACTGTCTTGAAGCTTAATTGAGATTCTATGGACAAAAATTATGGCAAGAAAGCTAAACGGATGAAAATGTGAGACTCAATTCAAACTAGGCCCATAGGGGAACTTCAATAGTCCAAAATCCCTATGATACATGCAACAGAGATACCCTAAGCAGCCCAAACGGATACTAAACGCTGTAACGACCTAAATCTAGCCCTATAACCTGGAGCTAATATAACAACGGACTCGTATACTTCATGTATACACTGATAACTCATACTCTGACGTAGCATAACTAAAACTATCATCTGTATATTGGGAATACCCAACATCCATAACATGCTTATACAGCCATCTGAACCTCATACTCAAAGTCTAAAAATTGAATTGACTCGAATTGACTTGAACTGACTCGAGACTATCCTAAACTGGGCAAAGCAACGATTGGGTAAAACCCTAACCCGAAGTTAGGGTTTTACACTCTGTGTCCTAGTACAATTCCTTCTGTTACCATGAAGTGACATTTTTTCTAGTTCAAAAATAAGTTGGAACTTTCATATCTCTGTAGAACTTTGTCTAGAGTTTCTAAGCACCAATCAAACATATTTCCAAATACTGAGAAATCATCCATAAAAATTTCCATGCCATCCTCTATCATGTTTGAGAAGATGGACATCATACATCTTTTAAATGTTCATGGAACATTGTATAGTCCAAAGGGAAACCTTCTGAAGGAAAATGTCCCATATGGACATGTGAATGTAGTTTTCTCCAAGTCTTCAGAATGAATTGCTATTTGATTGTATCCACAATAGCAAATCTAGGAAAGAATAGTATTCTTGTTTGGCCAATCTATCCAGCATGTGATCAATGAATGATAAAGAAAAATGATCTTTTCTAGTGGCCTTGTTCAGCTTCCGATAGTCTATACATACTCTCCAACCTATGACTATCTTGGAAGATATTAGCCCATTGTTCTGGTTGGGTACAATGGTTATCTCTCCCTTCTTTGACACACGTTGGACATGACTAACTCGATGAATTATTAGCAATTGGGTAGATGATTCCAGCATCCAACCATTTGAGTATTTCTTTAATACCCCAATTTTGGTTCATCTAAAGAATCAGATTGGAAATGTTGTGAATGAGTTGAGTCATATCTGAAATAGCTAGTCTATAAGACTCGATCAATAATATAAATTGAAGTAACCTTCTTGGCGTCAAGAGAATAGAAGACATTGTTGAATATGTGTAAAAAATATATCAAATATTAGTAAAAATGTAAAAGGAAATAACTACGCTGAGCTCAAGTGTGTATAACATTTATTTGTTCTCCCACCAAAGCCAACTCAGAATTATGAAACCTACATATATAATATAAAAAACTTCAGTAACTAGTGTTAATGGTCCATAAATTACTAATAGTCAAATTTGCATAGAAGAGCTGACCCTCCTGTTAAGTGAAAATATTTATATACTCCTTCACAGAATCTCTCATAAGGGCATTAAATAGGAGTTGTCGATCTCGCATGATAGCATCCCCTTTCTATCTCATTTCATACTTTATCAACTTTAAAAACTATCCCTTGCACGAGAACAACACTTTCTTTTCTTCCGCCCTCTACATCCTCCATATCACTCCTGGTCCTGAGTACAGAGGTTGAGTACTCTCAGGCATGCACCATCAATACCCTTTTAAACCACAAGTCTAGACGTGCGTTGCATTACAATACCTATAAACCTCCAAACTTCTTTGGGTTTGACAAACACGCGCCCTATCTCAAGATGTGGTCGTCAGTTTTCCCTTGTCTCACATCTCATTGAAAAACTCGAGAAAATCATATATAGGCCTGAGAAGGGATTTATATAATAGGCTCGAAGGCAACTTGTAGTGGATCTGGTTTTCAAAATCAGACTTGAGGGGTCTCATCCTCAAGGGTTGTTAATCACGGAAGTAAAATATGTCTAAATAGCTCATGTCAAGTGGGGTTCGATAAAATAGCCACTTAACACGTCCTACAATCTGGAAATCAAATTAGCAATAGAATATAGCGATAAAAAGTGAGAAAAGTCCTAATGGAACTGTAGTCCAAAGCTCCAAGCGTGACATCTCCTCTACGACAAGCTCAGACTGTGAAACCTACATCGAAGCCTACTACTAAGTAAAACACTGACATTTCTATACGATGCTTGCTCGTGGTGTGTGCTCACATCATCAGTACATCCTAATAAAGAAAACCGCTAAAGAAACCTACAACTAAACATACAATACGCAAATCAAGACATAATAAAGGAAATAACAAATAACAAATAATAAATAAATAAATAAATACACTCATGAATAAATAGATAAGTAATAAATACATGAAAATAATCAATACTCTAATCATAAAATAATAATAATATATACTATACAAATGCACGGCTAGACACGAGAAAATATCACATATACTCGATTAGTAAACATATAAATACTTAAATAAATAAATACATAATCATTCAATAAATAAAGAATTGACTAATTTTAATTAGTCATGAATAATAATAATGTCATACTCATCATAGTTATCCAATTCAAAATACACAATCAAATACAAATAAATAATAACATATATGCAACGAACAAATAGATACATAAATAAATAAATAATAAATAAATAAAATCAGTCATAACATTAAAATATACCACACATACGTGAATATGTATCTAAACTAATGTAGGGGTTCTCAAATTACCGAAAACAGTCGAAAATGAGTTGAACCGGGTTAACTCACTGAACAGAAAAACGCCGACGGTGGCGTGGCTGGGGTCACCGCCAGTCGGGATCGACAGCTTTGATGATGAGGAAAATGATGGTGGTGACAATCGATAAAGTTCGGCTCCTGGCTGAGCGAAAAACGATCGGAGAAAGGGGCGGAAGTGCCATGGGTGCGGCAGCACTGCTGATGACGATCGCGGCCACGGTGGTGGTCATGGGTGGTCTCAAATGAAGAACTTGATGAAGGTAATCTATCTAGGTGGTTGGACAGGCCGAAGGTGGTTCGTCGGCACCAAAAAATGGCCCAAAAGGGTGGCGGCAATTGCGGTGGTGCCGCTGGTTATGAGTGGTACGAATGGAAAGCCTGTCACAAGGTGGTCTTGGGGTGCCGGTCTGGTGGATGGGGGTGAGCCGGAGACTCGCCGGCGGCGAGTCAATGTGGTAGTAGCGTTAGGGGTGTAAACTCTAAACATAGTGTGAAATCTGTGGAAAATAAAATAGTGGAGCTAGGGGTGACATGGACAGCTCAGAGCTCCCCTCCTTGCTTAGTGGGGCCCACCTATAGGTATATACAATATACATATCGACGAAAAGTTCGGATCGAGGCTGTCTAAAGTCAAAACTGACTAGACTCTTAAAAGTGACTTTATAGGCAGGAACTCGAGGCAAAAAAGGCTAAATGGGCCTCGAAACACTCAACTCAATTGGGTGAAAACTATGACTCAATCAAGCTGGGACCCAATGAGGCACAGTTCGGTGACCCAAAATCCCTCTAATGAATGCAAAGGAGATACCCTAAAAATCCCAAACAAATACTATAACGATGAAACAACCCATATCTAGGCCTCACAACCCTGGCTAACCCATAAAAATCATCTGTATACCTCATGTATATGATGATAACTCATGCTTTGCTGTAGCCTATCTCAAGCTATCATCTGCATGTTATTCATACTCAGCCAACATAACATGCTCATATAGCCATTTGGGCCCCATACTTATGATTTGAAAACTGGTCTAGCTTGAGCTCACTCAAAAGATTATTTCCTGCCTTTATGATCGAGGAAGTTTATCTCCTTCAACTAAAAGTTACACTTTGGCGAATAGTTGATTCTCCCTTAAAACTTGAAGAGAAATGGACAATTGCTTCGCATGCTCCTCCTCATTATTTGAATAGATCAAAATGTCGTCCACAAAAACAATAATAAACTTGTCCAAATATTTGTGGAATACTATGTTCATGAGCAACATAAAGGCTGCTGGTGCATTTGTTCCACCAAAAGGCATAACAAGGAACTCATAATGACCATACCAAGTTTGAAAAACCGTTTTCTATATATCTGACTCCTTGCTTGCAGTTGGTGATAACCAAACCGCAAGTTCATCTTAGAAAATACTCCCACTATTTTTAGCTGATCAAACATCATCAATCCTTGGTAAGGGGTGCCAATTTTTTACTGTCACTTGATTGAGTTGGCGATAGTCAATACGCAGCCGAAGAGATCCATCCTTCTTCACGAAAAGAACTGGGGCTCCCGGTTGAAGTACTTGGCTGAATGAAACCTACCTGCAACAACTCTGCTAGTTGATTCTTTAACTCTTTCAGTTCTACTGGAGCCATGCAGTAGGGTGCTTCAGAAATTGGTGTTACTCCAGGTGTTAGGTCAATGACAAACTCCACTGCCTGCTTAGGAGGTAACCCTGGAAGTTCATTTGAGAATACATCGGGAAACTCTGCTATCACAGGAATCATGGACAAGTCCATGGGTTTGGACTCAAACTCAGACTCAACTAAGTTAGCCATAAAGGCTTGACAACCCTCACCAAACAACTCAACTGCCTCACCGATCGACACGATACAAGAAGATGGATCAAGCAATGAACCTTGGAAAATGACCCCCATCTCACAATTACAAGGTTTTCTCACCACTCTCTTGCCTTTAAAGTCAAGAAAAGCCTGGTGTACAGACAGCTAGTCCATTCCTAATAGTACATTATACCCTTTTAGCCCATTACATGATAAAGTTCCACACATATGGGTTTTCGTGTATATCTAAGAATAGGTTAGTCATTCCCAACTTGGTGACTTCACTATCTCCCGTTGCAGTAGTGACTCTATGGGACTTGGATAATGGAGATGTTTGGAGTCCTAAATTCTTAACTAATTGAGATAAAATGAATGAATGTGTACACCCCGAACCGAATAAAACATCCACAATGACTCCTTGGATTAGTATTTTACCTCAAACAATGCAATCATCCTCCTCAGCATCCTCAACTTCAACCGCATAGAGCTTCACCTTTTCCTTGTCTACCGATTGTGTAGGTGGTGGGTGGCGAATAGGAGCTGGTGACTTACCCTTTTTGGACTGCTCCTGCTATTGCTTCAGAGGCTTACAACACTCCATCTGCAAGTGTCCCATACTCCCACAGTTGTAGCACCTACAGGGCTCCCCGCATCTCCCCGAATGCATCTTGTTGCAATTAGGGCATCGTCTCAGCTCGGTATCCTCACGCTTCCTTTTAAGGTTTCCCTCTATGTTACCCTGGTGCCTTTGCTGCTGGTGTCCTGTTGGCCTATTGTGGTACACTGATAGGGTTGGCATTTTTGTGGTGCGAAGTAACCTTCCCCAGCTTCTGGGCTCGATCATACTCGAAGAGCAACTCCTGAGTAGTGGTCGAATCGATCACTTCTTTTATCGTACTCCTTGGTGCCGTAGCAATCTTACTCCTCAATTTCGGTTTCAATCCCCAAAAGAATTTGTCAGCTCTAGCCTTTTTGGTTGCCAGAATCCCAAGTGCAAAACGCTCCAAATGTAAAAACCTCTTAGCATACTCTCGGACTGAGTCCTCCCCAAGGACAATGTTGGCAAACTCCAGCTCTTTCTTCTGGACAACGGGCTCCGGAAAATACTGTCCATTGAAGGCTACCACAAATTCCACCCACGTTATGGAAGAGATCTTACATCGATGAAATATTGTTTTCTCCATGGACTTTCACTAGTAAGATGCTTCCTTGTGAAGCATGCACATTGCCAATCTCAACTTGATGGTGATGGAGCATAGACAGAGCCCTAAAAGCTTTTTCTGTAATGTCCATCCAGCTTTCAGCCTTCATCGGATCAGTCCCTCCAGCAAACACTTCAACTCCATTCTTCCTAAACTTTTCCACAGTATAGCGATCACTGTCATCAACAACTGGCGGCACCACTTGTCAGACTACCGGTGGCGCTGGGTTTGGAAGCTCCCCTAGCTCGCCCGAGTCCACTAAACCAGCCCGCCCTTGAGCACTCCCTTGACCATAGTCTAGGGTTATGCTGGGGCCCGCTACTGAATTTGAGGCTCCATTTCCAACTACTAATCCCGGTAACTGCTAGAAAATATTCTGAACAACAAAGTTGGTATTTGCTGAAGCCTGCGCCAGTCCTTATATGGCTGTCTGGGCCAATACATTTTGCATATTTGAACTTGACTGAGTAGATCAGCTTGACTCTCTATGTGTGCTTGCCATCTGAAACGTTGAATTTTTTTTCGTTATGGTTCATTAATATGTTTTTCAGTTTTGACTTGGATTTATTAGCGAAAAACTCGTTGATTAACATCACAAAACATTAAGAAAAGATAAATACCGGACTTTTCAACAAGGTACTTGAGTCATACATTGTAAGCTAGTGGGAAATTGGGCTCTGATACCACTTGCATTGACCTGTTTTAGCCGGCGAGGGTTACCCAAAAATACGAAGGATATAAAAATAAAATGATTAAACATGAAATTCAAATATCTCTAAGAATTTATTAACCATACAATAAATCATGTTATATTAATTATAACAAGCAACAATAACATAAGGTAAACTAACTACCTAACAGTAATGTCCCACGGCCTCCGAACCGTTTCTCATAGTCACAATTATAACTCAAATAATATAAAGAAGAACTCTAATTTTATTCATCATTTCTTCGAACCTCTGAAAGGAACCACCAACCACACTCTTAAGCATCAATTTGAATCTACTCACTTGTGGTAAAAACCGCATTAGTGATAAAACCACTAAGTCACATATTACATGAAACAAGTTAATATATTCCATATCATTATTTATGAAGTCTTTTAGTGATTATGAGCCTATGTTGAGTTCTAATTATGTCGGGAGGGCCTGTAATTACCAATATTTGTAATTGACTCACCCTCTCGATATCACAAGTGCATAATGAGTCATCTTGTGCTATTGCGCTCTGTCACCTCTTTCGGCATGAGGGTAGGTATTTTATTTTTCAAATAATTTTAAAGGTGCAGCCCGGTGTCAGACTGAGTCAATTCATTGACCTCGGTTGTGCTCGGCACATGGTGGTTGAATTTGGGCTCAGGCCGACCAGGGCTGCACAATATGGAATATACAATATTTTAAGTAGTTAAACGAACCTAGATAGTTTACAAGTAAACTCGCAACCGCGAACAACGATCCTACTTTGATACGATAAAATAAGTATAATTTTATACTAATTGAATGGATGCAATGTCATGCCTAAAACTTGACAAAGCAGCCCATGCAACACTTTAAATATTAAACCTTTAAATTTATCAAGATTAACAAAAAAATCAATGAGGTAGTTAATTATCCATGTCACATCATTATTTAATTTCAACAATTTAAGTCACAATTAAAACACTTAGAACTAAATGCTCATAATGAGTTTTCTCGATAGGAAAAGAATAATGTATAATTTCCCACTCCATAAAAATAACTAATCAAACTATATCTCCACAGCCAAAATAAATTGATTTAATAACTGCTAAAATTTGATAATAATTGTATACTAATCATAATAATCTTACAAGTTCCTAAGGTCACATCGATTGGCTGACATATTGTTAATCAAATTTTGAATAAAATTTCCAACCGCTTTATTAATTAAATGAAAAACTTATTAACCCATTGAATTAAATTATTTAAAATAATTTATGTTATCATAATTTAAGGATAACATTTGTAAAATTATTTTAAATTAATTGCTTATGAAATGTTTGAATTTTATTTATTTTAAGCATGTTATTAGAGTCCAACACTTGAGGCTATCAAAATTTTGATAACTCATATTATAAAACTTAATTGATCGATTATTAAAATAATCAACTTTATCTATTTTGTGCTTAATGTTAAGCCTTGAATAATGTTTAATAATAATTCTATCATGATTGACATATTAATCACATAATATTAATTTTAAACACGATAAAGATGCTAACCTTATTTTATAAATTCCTCATAATATTATACATACTTAATTTATTAATGGCATGCAATAAACCACAAAAACTAATTATATTATACAAAGATTAATAGTGATTTAAATTAATCCATTAGCGACGAAACAAGGTTGGAAATTGATTAATAGTTAAACAACAATGGTTACAATTTTGTATCACTTACATACTTAAATCCAACACTCACATTTTTAATATCTTAACTTAAAAATATCAAGTTATATAATTTTGTTTAAAATATCATTCATTTGTTACTTTGCTAATTAACACTAATATATTGAAAAAATTAAATAAACTAGTTACTAACGAACATAAAAGAAATAGCTGGGTGTGGAGAGAAAGATCGTGCAAAACAAAAGTCGTGCTTCGCAGTGCACCAAGGCATGCAAGCACTCACAACCATATGCATGCGAAGAAATTTCCCCACCAATCCCAAACTGCTACACTTGATACCCAACAAATTATTTCAAGATTTGTATACCCACCCGAATTTTTAATCAAAATATAAACAACCAATAAGTAGAAGACTTTAGATCATAATTGCAAAAATCCCAATGTTATAGACGTCATAAGTAGAGGATACGACCATCAAAATAATAGAACAAGAGATCAAAATATAACCAGATTGGTAAAACAACACGAACATTCAACAATCTACTAAGCACCCAAACAATCATTACAACTCGTACGAAAATTTTTGGAACACCCATATATGCTATATCTATGCATGTGACTTGATCTAAATCTAGGCGAAAAGAAGAATGAAATGAGAAGAGGTACCTTAAAAAAGGAAAACAACACCAGCATGAAGGAAAAGGGATTGGGGTCATGAAGAGGGCTGCAACAGGGGTAGACGGGATGGCCATACTTATGTGTATATTTATATGAAGAGCGTCCAACCCTCAACACTGAAAATCTCTATAAAATCCTCTAACTTCCCAACCTTCCTATCCATATCCAACATATATGCATTATTATCTCAACCAACTATCCCCATACCCATCTTAACAAATATCTCTATACATATATATATATATATATATCTTAAAATGTTAAACCTGACTACTTGTGATCTCTTAGGATTCTTAGCAACTTTTCTTCCTACAAAGATGTAAGTGATGCGGAGATAATTACAGAAAGAGTATTGGATTGTGCAAGAAATGCATACTTAAAATGCTTTGGCAAGGGCTTCAACTCTAATTCTGGAGGATTGATAGTTGATGGAATGTTTATCTTTAATTAAGAATCTTGTATAAGCAAGGGCTACAGTTGCGCACATTGTTCACTGCTACTTGGTTTTGTTGTCTAGCCAAGCAATCAACTCGGCTAGCTCTTCATCTTCCTCTTCTATAACCTTAAAGGTTAGTATGTGTTCTAGGGGTCTGGAAATTGGCTTCTTTCCTATTTTTCTGTTACCATTTGTTGGATGACATTGACTTCAAAATAGTCATAAGTTGATTTTGGGTATTTCATGGCTTTTAAGATGTTAAACAATACTTGTTCATTGTTGACCATTTCTTCTTGTTGCAAGAAATTGTTGTCCCATAATGAGGGGAACATCCTTGTCCTATTCCATGTCTAATATCATAGTCTACTAAGAAGATGAATTTGACCACTTTCACTAAAATATTCTCAATTTATCCTCATGGAAAAATATAGGATCTCTCTATTAATTGTAACTTTACTGTATGAGGTTTTACTTTCCCTAGCATCAATTTTTTGTAAATGGACAGTGATATCAAATTTATGTCAAAGCCTAAATCACAGAGGGCTTTGCATGAAAATTTTGATCCAATGGAGCTGAGAATTATAAATCTTCTTAGCTCCTTTTACTTTGATAATAATTTCCTTTGCATAACTGCACTGCACTCTTCATTAAGTGCCACAATTTCAAACTCCTCTAGCTTTTTCTTTTTGGACAAGATCTTCTCCGTGAATTGGGCATCGCTTGGTATATGCTCTAATGCCTTGGCAAATGGGATGTTTATTGTCAACTTTTTGAAGATGTTCAGATAATTCTCGGAAATTCTGGTCCAACCTACTCTTTTATTACCTCTATGGATAAGGAAGCCTTGGAACATACTTTGTTGGTTAAGGTTGAGGAATTAGTTTTTGTACTTCCATCCATCAATCTTCATTTTCTTTATCCATGTCTTGACTCTCTTTATCCTCAATTACATCTGGCTATTGATTTTTGTAGGGATCAGGCAGTTCCTTTCCACTTTTTAACTCGACTGCTTTGCAATCTTTACCTTCTTCCATTGCGTCACTCAGGAGCCTTCCAGGTGAGAATTTGTTCAAAGCAATTGCTAATTGTCCAGCTGGTTTTACAAGTTCCTGATGGAAGCTTGTTGGGTTTGCATCTATTGTTGTTGAGTCTGTAAAAACTACATAAATATTTCTTCCATTGATAACTTCTTTTCAACAGGTGGTTGCATCCTATTTTGTGCTCAGGCTTGAAATCCTGGCGTTGTGTGGGCTTGAACTTAAGGTTTTTGCCCACAAGGTTGGT
Source organism: Piper betle (assembly GCA_033002965.1). Classification (NCBI taxonomy): domain Eukaryota; kingdom Viridiplantae; phylum Streptophyta; class Magnoliopsida; order Piperales; family Piperaceae; genus Piper; species Piper betle. The sequence goes on along the minus strand of JAURVB010003073.1, from coordinate 4,674 downwards.
TTCCACCACCTCTGAAATTTGGATGGTTTCTGTAGCTTGGGTCATAGGTGTTGGAGTATGGGTTGCTCTCATTCTTATTGTAATAACCTATGAAGTTGGTTGTCTCAGTCTACAAGGGACACTACTCCCATGAATGATCATTTCCACAAAAATCACAAGACAGAGCTTGTGCTATTTGTGCATTGACTTGAGTCCTTGTTGTTCTTTCATGTATCATTTGATGAGTGCATTATAGAGCATTGATTTGTCTTACTCTTGACATAGTTTTCCTTGTTGTTCTTTCATACATCATTTGATAGTGATTAGAAGATAGTTTGTCCATCAACTCATAAGCTTCATCATAAGTTTTTGTCATAATGAACCATCTTGTTGCAACATTGACTATTGATTTGGTTTGGCTCATCAACCCATTGTAAAAGGTTTGAATCTCAACCCATGGTTCAATCCCATGATAAGGACACTTTCTTAATAAATTCGTAAACGTCTCTCATGTATTATAGAAGGATTTGTTATCCAATTGAACAAATGAAGTAATTTCATTCATAAATTGCACAATCCTAGAAGGTATAAAATATTTCAACATGAATTTTCTTGACATTTCTTAAGTAGTGATCGAGTTGGGTATCAATGAATTAAACCACAATTTAGCTACCTATTTGAAGAAAATAGAAATAGTTTTAGTCTGATTGCTTCTTCAGACACTTGGTACTGCTTGTATGAATCACAGATTGCCATAAAGTTCAGCAGGTGAATGTGGAGGTCCTCACTAGGTAGTCTATTGAACTGTCCGAATGATTGCAACATTTAAAAGATCATAAGTTTAATCTCAAAGTTGTTAGATATAATTTGTAGTCTCACAATGTTGGGGTTCAAATGTAACAACCCATGCCCAATTCATCCTAAGAACCGAATTGAAATATTATATTATTTAATTTTGCTATCTTTTAACTTAATTTCAAGGAAGACCATGCCCACAAAACCCGTTAAGATCTAACCCTACTTGGCATCTTGGATGGAAGGCAACCACTACCCACAACCGCAACAAGCACATAAAACAAAGAAAATGAAAACATTATTCAAAATATTATATATTATTATTGGAAATATAAGTTCTCAAAATATGGGCTTATTACATTAGTATACTAAGCCAAAAGTAAAGATGTGCAATGACCAAAATAAATTGGAAAAGTAGCATAAAACAACATGACAACAACGCAATAGGAGTATGTGTATGTGTGAAGATTATAGCATCCCCTTGTATTTGCCACCAACACTCTAGGCACACCATCTACATAAATATTTTTAGAAAAAAAACATTACTAACAAGTTATGTACAAGTTACCGGTTCATAAAATAAAATAACTATAATATCAAACTAGCATACGAACCCAATAGTTCATATTAAAGTAAAACAAGAACCGGATAGTACATCACAAAAAAGAATCACACAACACCCAAAGGAAATTACATGGGTGTGCGACCGGTAGCTGATTGGGCAATACCCGTTCTCCTATCCTCTCCAATTCCACCATGCTCCTCTCCTCTGAGTTTTGAAGACTAGCCAAGTCCACTGCAATCATGACATGCACCGGAGAATACGGTACTCATAACCATACCTCTCCGGGAGAAGCTCATAGGGGCAAGGGAAAAAATGATGCATCAAGAAGAGAAAGTAGAGAGCTGTGTCGATCCCATTGACAATGAGACAATTGGGCTCCTCAATAGGTCACACCCTGGGGCTTACTGCTCGATGTGTGACTTACCCGAAACAATCTCCAACAATCTCCCCACTCTCAAAATCTTGAAATATATAATATAATAATAGTAGGCTTACATAGAGAATAATAATATTAATAGACCCCTAGAAAGAAGGCAACTTGCAATGAGTATTTTCTTTTTCGAAAATAATTCAAGGGATCTCATCCTCGAGGGTTATTAAATACAATGTCTAAATGACCTTGATTAAGCTAGTTGCGATAAAGCCATCACTTAACTAGTCCTATGATATAAAACAACCCACCCATTAGATAATTGTATAATAAAAAAATGAGTCCTAAACGGATTTGGTCTCGAAGCTCCAAACAATCTTGTAACTCCCCAATTTTGGTTTACTTAAAAACTGAATAAAAAATGTTACGATCGAGTCAAGTCACATTTAAAGTTGTCAGTCAGTATGACTCGATCGATAAAATAGATCGAAATAACCTTCCTAGTGTCATGAGAATGGAAGACATTATTAAATACAAATCAAAACATATTGAACATAAATAAAATTAAGAAATTAAATAATTGTACTAAGCCCAAGTGTGTAGCGTTTATCTATCCTCCCACCAAAGTTGACTCAGGATTTGCATGACCTAAATGCATTATATGAAAACCGTCAGTAACGAATGCTACTGGTCCGAAAAATAACTAATAAAATCTAGCAAATGGGTATTCCATTACCCATAAAAATTTATGAAACTTCAAGATTGCCTCACACTGGACGGTAACCAAACATACTTAAGCAATTGCCGGCTCGTATGCACGGCTCATATTCATATTCATACATACATAAAACACTTACGCCCTCACACATTCCATAACACCCGCCATAGTACTCGAGTGGCAAGAGGAACAGTTAAGTTAGTGCCACAGTTTCTGGAAATACTCTGCATTATGCAGTACCATCATACACGGCACTACCTCATGGTTTGAAGGAGTACTAGTGCGATTCATACATATCTCCATACCGCTCACTCTCTGTAAAGACCCGGGAAAAAAATTTTCATTAGCTGGTTAAGTATGAATTACCCGGTTAAATTGAAAAGTAATTTCTAATCGGACGATTCTAGTTGAATTAGTCGAGTCGAACACATTAATTATCCATTTAACCATTTAAGTGAACCATACCATTTAAGAGGTTGAGTGAAAAGGTTAAGTGAACCGTGTTAATTACCCAATTACCCGGTTAAAGGAATTATGGTGAAAGGGTGCTTCCACAAACCCTAGCCGTCATTTATTCTTTATAAAAGGAGAAGGGGTCGTTGAACCTAGGAAATACCAATGGATGATGGGGTGTGAGAATTTAATTAAGGGGTCGTTGAACCTAGGAAATACCAATGGATGATGGGGTATGAGAATTTAATGGAGGGAATGGTTGAAGTGTATATATATGCAGGAGGAGGGAGTATTTCATCCCTCATCTCCGTCCCAGGCGACATCCCCATTACTGTATTAGGGTTCACGGGTCACAGTCAGACGTAATCACAAATTAGGTACATATAATAGGTAGAACATCGTATTTTCCTTATTGGTAGCCTAGGTCGGCCTGAGCCCAGATTCGACTACCATGCACCGAGTGCAACCAAGGTCAATGAATTGACTCAGTCCGACACTGGGTCGTGTTATGTGCGTGAATTTTGTAATGCATCGACATTGTTTTGGAGTAGTGATAGCCACCCCATAAAAAGGCTACGGCCGGGGTGAGTGAGGCACAATGATTCCTCCATCGCACTGGAGTGCAGTGATAGCCGCCCCATAAAAAGGCTACGGCCGGGGTGTGTGAGGCACTAGCACTGGAGTGCAGTGATAGCCGCCCCATAAAAAGGCTACGGCCGGGGTGTGTGAGGCACTGGCACTAGAATTGGTAGTGAGAGCTTCCCCACAAACGGGGCATAGCAATCACCTGAGTGCAGTGATAGCCGCCCCACAAAAAGGCTATGGCCGAGGTGTGCAAGGCATTGGCACTGGAGTGCAGTGATAGCCTCCCCATAAAAAGGCTACGGCCGGGGTGTGCGAGGCACTGGCACTAGAATTGGTAGTGAGAGCTTCCCCACAAACGGGGCATAGCAATCACCCAAGTGCAGTGATAGCTACCCCACAAAAAGGCTACGACCGGGGTGTGCGAGGCACTGGCACTGGAGACAGTAGTGGTAGCCTCCCCACAAAAAGGCTACGGCCGGGGTGTGCGGATCACAGCGGATACCTCCTCCGCATTGTTTTGGAGTATAGCGGAATCGCTCCACCGCATATTAAAATAAACATAAGGAAATAGTGGAATGTACTTGTTTTGTTTTATCTATTATACTACTTAGTGTTGTAATCACTAACACGGAATTGCCTCCGCAGGTGTGCAGATACGAGATTAGGTGATTGACATCCAGAGTATGGAGCAAAATAAATATGAGGACTCCTTTTTTTATTTAATTGAGAAATAAGTGTGGCTGCTGGGAAACGGTCCAAGACTGTGGGATCTTTATATATGTTATTATTTATAAAAAATATTTGACATAATTACTTTACTTTTGAGTAACACCTAGCCAGTTAGGCCCACAATATGTGAAAAATGGCGGGTCGTTACAGGTGGTATCAGAGCACGGTTTCCCAAAAGCTCACATCTTATGACTCAAGTACCTTGTTGAAGAGTCTAATATTTTATTTTTCTCCAATAGGGTATGTCATTAGGGAATTAGTGGACCTCCCTAATAAACCTAAGTAATCATTGAAAAAAAAATTAATGAACCATAACGGAATAAATTTTAGATGGCAGGCACCCGAAGGAAGTCGAGCCAAGCTGCGTAGTCGGACACAAACCTTGAGAGTGTGTTAGGCCAAATTTTGACGGCCATACAGGGACTAGCGCAGGTTTCAGAAAATACCAGTTCTGTGGTTCAGAACATGGTGCAGAGGTTA
>JAURVB010003072.1:0-16970 GCA_033002965.1 Piper betle | reverse complement strand
TGAAATACGGGTCTAGGGGTGTTTTCACATACCCTAGCTGTCATTTTCATTTTTATAAATTTTGAAAGAGGACGTCATTTTTCACATACGGGTGTAGGGCGTCTTCCTCACCTTAGCCGCCTAGTTCTCCTCTTCCTTGCCGGTGTTTCTTCCTTGCTTGGGTATCCTTCCTATCTCCCTCTTCTTAATTTTCTTGCATGCATATTTTTAATTGATAGTAAGCTTGTTAATCATGGGAATTAAAGTTGTAAATCAACAAGAAAAGAACTAAACTGAACTGAAATTGGAATCCCGTCCATGGCCGAGTAGCCTGAAACTTTGGCAAGATGGGCGACTGTAAGAACAATTGCAAGGCAGTCCCTCACACCCCGACGACCTCTCTTGCTGCTGGGTCGAAGGGAGGGCTCGCCATGTCCCTGGTTTTCCGGTGGGTGGCGGAATTGCAGCGGTGAATGGGCGGAGTTGCAAGGGTGATGGAAGTGGCGACGTTCTGCTGCAATAGGTGCTGTAATGGACGTTTAGAGGGGTAGACACCGGTTGTGCTTCGTCGACAGCATCATGGGTTCCTTCACAGCAGTTCAGGCCGCCGGAACAGTCCACAACGGATGACCTTCTCGCCTGAATTCATGGTGGCGAAGTGCAGAAGTGGGGAGAACGACCATACTCCATGCAACGTCCAAAGGTGGCTGATCCTTACTGTTTTGAGGCCGGCCTGAGGTCGTGGAACATCTGAATTGGAGCAAGGTGCAAGAAAGGAGGGGTCTTGAGGCTGGGAGAAGAAGAACAGGCCAGGAGTTGGGCGCCATGGTGCAGCACATGGTCGTCTTGGTTAACTGCTGTAAAACACGCACTTGAGGCTTCCTCGCTTGCTGATTTTATCTTGTTGTTGATGCTTTGTTGGGATGTTTAAATGGTGGTTCAATTGGGTGCCAAGATAAGGGTTGGAGGAGAAGGATGAACCTGTTTTTGGAGAAGAGAAGAATGGCGACGGAAGAAGAAGAAGAAGAAGAAGGGTGGCAGTTTTGTAAATATGGGTTGACTCGATACCAACTCGAGTTAAAAAATAATACGAACTCGTAATAAATCTTTAAAAATAATCATTTTAATGGGTTATTGGTAATGTTACTAAACTAATTAATTATTGTACGAAAATTTATTATCTCAAAAGAAAATATACTAATAATAATAATTAAATACTTGTTTATGAATTAATAATTACTTTATTATTTGTTAAGTGTTAATTATGATTTAGATAATTAATTTAAAATGTAAAGTAGGACTTAAATAATTATGTCACATGAATAATTAATTATCTCACTAGATTTGTTGATAATTTAATATTTAATATTTTTGAAAATGATATATATATTAGATATTTAGCTGCATGCATTCCTACTCGAATAAAATTATACTTATGTATAATTTTATGTTCTCGTTTAGATTAGGATCATTGGTCGCAGCTGCGAGTTTGAAATATCCAGGTCCGTATAATCATTTGAAGTGTTGTATACGATCCGGCCTAAAGTGCAACGTAATGGGCCTAAGTCATTTTAGTAAAATGGTTAACTTAAGTTAAAGATCTATAGTCCATTGTCACTTATAAACAGGATCTTCTCAGAGTAGGTATTACATGTGGGATTAAGTTGAGGGATCTCACAATCCACCCACCTTAGGAAATTTTGTCCCCGAAATTCCTACATTTGGCCTGTTGCTAACCCTAGCCCACGACCTTCTTTGGCCCGTAATCTGCAGCCTAGCCAACGTCCCTAGTCCAGCCCACCATCTAACACGTAACCAGGTTGCTCTGATACCACCTAATCTCAGAATGAGTTAGGGAGAGGATTTCTAATCTTAGATTGAGCTAGGAGACGACTTTACTAATCTCAGAATGACCTGAGAGATAATTACTAAAGACTTGTGTATTAATAACAATAAAAATGAGTGAAATGATAATAGGGATTATATTGACTTGTTTCATTTAATTATGCGGCTTAGTGGTTTTATCACTAACGTGGAATTGCCTCCGCAGGTGAGCAGCATTGGACTGAAGAATAGAAGTGTGGTTGGTGGTTCTTTTACCAACCTAGGTATGCTGAATCGATAATAAAAATTGGACTTCCTTATTATTCTCTTGTGTTATAAATGTGGCTATGGGAAACAGTCCGAGACTGTGGGACAGTTATTTTATATTTTAGAGAACATGATTTATTGTTATGATTTATATTATATGTTGCGAGACTTATTTGCTGTATTTAAATTCATGTTCTGGAATTCTACATTTACATTAACTATATTTTTAAGTAACACCCGGTCCGGTTCTGGCGGGTCGTTATAAGTGGTATCAGAGCCAGGTTTCCCACCAGCTCACATTTTATGACTCAAGTACCTTGTTGAAAAGTCCAATGATTATCTTTTCCCATTGTGTTGTGTTATTAATTGACAAATTCATTTGCTAAGAAACCTAAGTCAAAACTGAAACAAAAAAGAAACATATTAATGAACCATGATGGTTCGACGTTTCAGATGGCAGGCACTCGTAGACAGTCAAACCGATCTGCACAGTAAAATTCGAACATAGAGAATGTGTTAGCCCAGATCCTAATGGCCATACAGGGACTAGCGCAAGCTTCAAAAAATACAAATTCTGTGGTTTAGAATATTGTTCAGCGGTTACCGCGAGTGGTAGCAGGGAATGGAGCCTCAAACTCAGCAGCGGGTCCCCGAATCACCCCAGATGGTGGTCAGGGGAGTGCCCAAGGGTGGGCAGGGTTAGCTGACCTGGGCGAGCCAGGGGAGTGTCCAAACCCAGTGCCACCGGTAGTCTGACAAGTGGTGCTGCCAGCGGTTGATGATAGTGACCACTACACTGTGGAAAAATTTAGAAAGAATGGAGATGAGGTATTTATTGGAGGGATCGATCCAATGAAGGCGGAGAGCTAGATTGACATTACCAAAAAAGCATTTAGAGCTCAGTTTGTGCCCCACCGCCATCAAGTGAGATTGGCAACATGCATGCTTCAAGAGGAAGCATCTTACTGGTGGAAATCCATGACAAAAACCACTTTCCATCGACGTGAGATTTCCTTCATTGCGTGGGCGGAATTTGTGGCCACTTTCAATGGACAATATTTTCCAGAGCCAGTTGACCAGAAGAAAGCACTCGAATTCGCCAATTTGGTTCAGGGGGAGAATTCAGTCCGGGAATATGCCAAGAAATTCTTACATCTCGAGCATTTTGCACCTGCGATTCTGCAACTGATAAGGTGAGAGCTGACAAATTCTTTTAGGGATTGAAGCCATAATTGAGAGGTAAGATTGCTACAGCACCAAGGAGTATGATAACTGAGTTGATCGACTCAGCCACTACTCAAGAGTTGGTGTTCGAGTATGACCGTGCACAAAAGCACAGGAAAAGTTACTTCTCAGCACAAGAATGCCAACCCTATGAGTAACAAAAATAGGTCAGCCAGACACCAGCAACAGAACTACCGAGGGAACATAGAGGGGAACCTTAAATGGAAGTTTGAGGATATCCTGTGGAGACGGTGCCAAAATTCCAAGAAGATGCATTCAGGGAAATGCAAGGAGCCCTGCAAGTGTTTCAACTGTGGAAGAACGGGACACATAAAGAGGGAGTGATGTCAGCCTCCGAAGCAACAACAGGAGCAGCCTAAGAAAGGGAAGGTACCGGCTCCTATTCGTTACCCGGTACCTGCACAACCGGCAGACAAAGGGAAGGTGAAGCTTTATGCAGTTGAAGTCGAGGAAGATGAACACACTATCCAAGGTAAAATTCTAATTCAAGGAGTCATGGTGGATATTTTATTTGATTCGGGGTGTACACATTCATTCATATCATCTCAAATAGTCAAGAAGTTAGGACTCCAACCATCTCCCTTATCTAAGGCCTATAGAGTCACTACTGCAACAGGAGACGGTGAAGTCACAACTTTTGGAGTGACTAACCTATCCTTAAATATACAAGGGAAACCCTATGTGTGGAACTTTATCATATATGGTGTAAAAGGGTATGATGTACTATTGGGAATGGACTGGTTGTCTGCACACCAGGCTTTTCTTGACTGTAAAGTGAAGAGAGTGGTGACCAAACCTTGTAATTGTGAGATGGGAGTCATTTTCAACGGGTCATCGCATGATCCATCTTCTTGTATCGTGTCGATTGGTGAGGCAGTCGAGTTATTTGGTGAAGGTTGTAAAGCCTTTTGGCTAACTTAGTTGAGTCGGAGTCAAAACTCAAAGAGCTGTCCATGATTCCTGTGGTAGCGGAGTTTCGCGATGTATTCCCAAACAAACTTCCAGGGTTACCTCCTAAGTGGGCAGTGGAGTTTGCCATTGACTATAGCACCAGGAACAACACCAATTTCTAAAGCACAATACCGTATGGCTCCAGCAGAACTCATGGAGTTAAAGAGTCAACTTGTGAGAGTCCCTGCAACTTAGTCCCACATCTGACCAAGTACCTACTGAGGAGATCCTGTTTATAAGTGGGAATGGACTATAGATCTATAACTTCAGGGGTACCCATTTTAAAGAAATGACTTAGCCCATTATGTTGCACTTTGGGCTGGGTCGTTACAAATGGTATCAGAGCCGACCTGGTTCCGTGTTAGATGGTGGGCTAGATTAGAACGTTGGTTAGGCTGCCGGTCACGGGCCAAAAAGGTCATGGGCTGGGGCTAGCAACGGGCCAAGAATAGGCATTTCGGGGACGAAATTCCCTAAGGTGGGTGGATTGTGAGATCCCTCAACTTAGTCCCACATCTAATACCTATTGGGAAAAGATCCTGTTTATAAGTGGGAATGGACTATAGATCTTTAACTTTCGGGGTACCCATTTTAAAGAAATGACTTAGCCCATTATGTTGCACTTTGGGTTGGGTCGTTACAAATGGTATCAGAGCCGATATGGTTCCGTGTTAGATGGTGGGCGGGATTAGGAACGTTGGCTAGGCTGCCGGTCACGGGCATGTGAAGCAAAGCATGTGAAGCACCTGTCTTTGTGGACGACATTTTGGTCTCAGACCGTATTTGTGGACGACATTCTGATCTGTTCAAATAATGAAGAAGAGCATGTGAAGCACCTGTCTATTACTCTTCATGTTCTAAGAGAAAATCAACTATTTGCCAAGCTCTCAAAGTGTGACTTCTGGATGAGGGAGGTAAATTTCCTTGGTCATATTGTCTCAAAGGCTGGAATTGCAGTGGGATCCATCAAAAGTGACATGCAATCAATATAGATTGAACCCACAACCTTGATGTTATCAACATGAATACTTACCATCTCAACTATCTCACTTCTTTTTGTTTTTCTTTTTCACGGTCTTTTCAATCTCCCCAACTTGGAAATATTTCGTCCCCAAAATATCATAACGGGCAACAAAACAATCATGATTAATTTTATTTATTTCTTCGAGATCAGTTCATGGTACTACAAATATAAAAACTCCTATGCCACAAACAGGCTAGAGTATTTCCTTGCCATTTCTTGTTCAGTCTCCCATGTAGCTTCCTCTGACCCCTGATTTTTCCACAATACTTTTACCAAAGGAATTTCCTTGTTCCTGAGTGTCTTTATTTCTCTTGCCAGGATGCGGATAGGCTTTTCCTCGTAGGTTAAATTTGATTGTAGCTCTAAATCTGTAAAATTTGTGATAATGTGATTCTCATCTCGTACATATTTCTTTAGCATTGACACGTGAAAGACATTGTGTACACCACCAAGGCTTGGTGATGATATGATCTTCATCTCGTACATATTTCTTTAGCATTGACACATGGAAAACATTGTGTACTCCATCTAGGCTTGGTTGCAATGCTAATCTATATGCACAATTTCCAACTCGATCCAGGATTGGAAATGGTCCCATGAATCTTGGCTTCAACTTCCCTGATATTTTCAATCAGATCACCCCCTTTGTAGGAGATGTCTTTAGGTACACAAACTCCCCAACTTGGAACTCTAGGTCCTTCCTTCGAGTATCAGCATAACTCTTTTGTCGATCCTGAGCTGCCATAAGTCTTTGCTGAATGAGTTTCACCTTTTCAGTTTATTCCCTCACCATCTCTGGCCCGACTATAACTACCTCGGTAGACTCCAGCCAACACGATAGAGATCTACAGGGCCTACCATGTAAGGCTTCAAATGTTGCTATCCCTATATTTGCTTGGTAAGAGTTATTGTAGGTTGAATTCAGCCAAAGCTAAGTGGTTCTTATAGTCACCTCCCCAGTCAAGAATGCAAGCCCTTAACAAATCTTCCAAAGTTTGAAATGTTGTATTGTCCGTATAATTATTTTAAATGTTGTATCGTCTATATAATAATTTGAAATGTTGTATTGTCCGTATAATCATTTGAAATGTTGTACTTTCCCTGTTAGCAGCCTTTGTTGGCCTGAGCCCATATTCGACCACTATGGCTGGAACGCAATCGGGGTCAAGGAATTGACTCAGTCCGACATGGGACCGCACCTTTAAAATTACTATGTGGGTCCGTATAATTATGTGAAATGTTGTATTTCCTGGTCCGTATACTATTTAAAATGTTGTATTTTCCCGGTCCGTATATTTGTTTGCAATGTTGTATTTTCCCAAACTGTTATAATTATTTGAAATGTTGTATTTTCCCAAACTAGTAGCCTTTGAGGCACTAATCTCAGAATGAGCTGGGAGACAATTTCTAATCTCAGAATGAACTGGGAGACCATGACTAATCTCAAAATGAATAGGGAGACCACCTAATCTCAGAATGAGCTGGGAGACAATTTCTAAACACAGAATGAACTTGGAGACCATGACTAATATCAAAATAAAATTGGAGACCACCTAATCTCAAAATGAACTGGGAGACAATTTCTAATCTCAGAATGAACTGAGAGAGCATGACTAATCTCAAAATGAATTGGGAGACCACCTAATCTCAGAATAAGCTGGGAGACAATTTCTAATCTCAGAATGGGCTGGGAGACGACTTTTATTAACTCAGAATGACCTGAGAGACAAATTACTAATCTGAAGATGACCTGAGAGATAATTACTAATGACTTGTAATAATAATAATAATAAAAATGAGTGAAATGATAATAGGGATTATATTAACTTGTTTATTTAATTATGCGGCTTAGTGGTTTTATCACTAACGCATAATTGCCTCCGCAGGTGAGCAGCATTGGACTGAAGAATAAAAGTGTGGTTGGTGGTTCTTTTACCATCCTAGGAATGGTGAATCGATATTTAAAAAATTGGACTTTCGTATTATTCTCTTGTGTTATAAATGTGGCTATGGGAAATGGTCCGAGACTGTGGGACAGTTATTTTATATTTTGGAGAACATGATTTGTTGTTATGATTTATATTATATGTTGCAAGACTTATTTGTTGTATTTAAATTCATGTTCTGAATGTTCCACTTAGATTAACAATATTTTTATGTAACACTTCGGTCCGGTTCGGGCGGGTCATTACGGGTGCCTCTGATACCACCTCGTAACGACCCGCCCGAACCGGACCGGGTTTACTTAAAAATATAGTTAATGCAAATGTAGCATTCGAGAACATGAATTTCAATACAACGAATAAGTCTCGCAAAATATAGTATAAATTATAACAACAAATCATGTTCTCTAAAAAATATAAAATAACTGTCCTACAGTCTCAGACCGTTTCCCATGGCCACATTTATAACACAAAAGCATAATAAGGAAAACCAATTTTTTTTATCAATTCACCATACCTAGTGTTACAGCCTTAGTCCGAGGACGTGCCGGGTGCGCGGGATTGGGCAGTTGTTCCCATGCATGCCGGGTCCGACACGAGTAGCACGGGGCTATTCGAGTGGTGAAACAACTGGTTGAGGCTAACACGGTGTTATAGTTGCAGGTAACGAAGTGCCGAGCATGAGTCAGGTCGGAGACCAAATAAACCTCAAGATGATCGAGACAAGTGCTGGTGACCGAGCACTTGGGCGTCGGATCATGATCGAGAATTGGTGCCGAGAACCGAGCACGAGGACTCGAGGTTGATCGCTACGTGCGGATCACAGGAGTGCCGGGAGTGCGCTGGTTCGATGCTGGGGTGTGATCACTAGCGTGCGCTAGCGAGGAGTTGGCGTGAACGAGCATGATCGAGCGCTGCCGAGACATCGGTGCAGCGTGCTCGAGCATTGGGCGCTAGCGGGGTTTATGATCGAGCCATAACCGAGCATGACCGAGACTTGGCTAACGAGCACACACGAGCCGTGATCGAGTCGTGATCGGTAGCGAGGGGTCTGGCTGCACCAGCATGATCGATAGATGGAGTTGATCGGTACTAGTGATTTATCGGTAGCAGGGGTTATCGGTGGTGCGTCTGGGACGTGCACGAGGTTTGCTGGTTTTGGTCGAGCCGAAGACTTGGGTCGAGCCAGGGGTTGGACGTGTGGTGGTTGTAACTAACTACAAGTGCTGGACTTTGTTTGCCGATAGAGATGGGGCTGATCTTGATCGGAATCTTGGAGATAAGATTGCAACTGAAATCAGAGATAAGCATGTCCAGGGCCGGATTGAATTGAGACGTCAAGGAAGTCCAGGTTCGTGGAAGATCTTGGAGATAATCTTTTGGGAAAAGATTATGCTCGGATTACAGCTTATCTTGGAACTGATTTGTAACAACGTGGATACTCCTTTATAAGGAGGGAGCCGACGTGAGGAAAAAGAAGAAGGAGGAACTGCCGAGAAGGGTCTTGGTGCAACGTCGTGGTCTTTCTTGTGGAGAAGAGAGAAACCTCATCAAGCAAAGTCGTGGAGTGCTGCAGATCAATTCCGGGAGTTGATTCTTCACGAGTTCGACGGCATAGAGTTGCTGGTCGTGGTGCTGTGATTGGAGGTACGACGTAGTTCTTCTCATAACCTAGTTTGCATTACTTGGTTGAGGGTTTTGCATGTAAACGAGTAGGTCGTGGGTGGCTGCTCGGGGTTGTGATTTGTGAGGACGATTGTGAGTGTGGGTGCTCTAGTTCTCGCTACTCTTCAGGGGAAGAGTTGAACACCGTGGGGTTTGCATGTCCATGGTGTAAGCGATCATAGGGGTGATTGCTGTATCCTTGTTTTTGTGTTTAATTCAAGGTTGGAACCGGGGTTCCGTAATTGTGGTGTTGGCGTCTGATTTTGGGTACTAGCGGCGTTCTTTGATTCCGGGAACTTGCTGCGATACCGATCAGGGGATTGGTGTCAGGATCGACATTGGGTGATCGATCAGAGTCGCTACATACTACTTACTTGGTTTGCTATTGTGGATGTTTTGAGAATTATCTATCGGTACCGAACGATATCGTGCACTGGGCAATTTGGGTGCTGGTATTCGTGTTCGGCGTGCATCGTGATTTGCAGGAACTCAGGGGAGTGGCTTCGTGTCTCTTATAGAGATCGTCCCGCTACACGTGTAGTGGGGTTTCTGTTGCGTACTTTGAAGGGAGGCTGGTGTTTCGGGAGTGAAATACGCCGCGCGGTTTGCTGTTGGGGCGAAAAATTTTGTCCCATAGAGAGCGGCCCGTGACACCTAGGTTGGTAAAAGAACCAACAACCATTCTATTCTTCAGTCCAATGCTGCTCACCTGCGGAGGCAATTCCGCATTACTGATAAAACCACTAAGCCGCATAATTAAATGAAACAAGTCAATATAATCCCTATTATTATTTCACTCGTTTTGTATTATTGTTTCACAAGTGTTTAGTAATTATCTCTCAGGTCATTTTTAGATTTGTAATCTGTCCAGAAAATTTGGAGTTAAAAAAATCATTATCATGGTTAATCAGATCAGATTTTTGGAGTACACAGGTTCATAATCTTGTTTCTATGATTTCAATTGAAAAATTTGTGAAAAATATATTCATAACAAATTACAGAGTTTAATAAGTGTCCTAAAATTGTCTTTGTAAATTTGCAGAGCATTTGGGTATGTATGTTTTCCCTCGTATCAATTAATCAAGTTTTCCCAAGAAAGGTAAGACTAATTCACATGTATCTATTATTGAACCAAGAGACTAATATATTGTTGCATAATAAAATTTTTGCACTAAACTACGCTATATATATATATATCTATATCTAAATATGAGTCGAGGATGAACAATATGCAGAAAATTAAGGCATCCCCCCACACTTAAACTAAATGTTGTCCTCAATGTTGACAAAATAAAAATAAAAGTAAAGAAAAAGAAGTGAAAGAGAACTCCCTCAACCTTAGTTGGTAGGATGATTATCATGACTAACTTAAGTTGCACTTGACCCATTCTTAGGTTGCCTCCCAAGAAGCGCTTGGTTTAACGTCTACCATTAGACGCCTGTTTCTCATTCTTTATTTAATGTGATGGAGGACTTCCAAACTTGCTCCCCCTAAAGTAGTATTTCAGTCTACATCTATTGACTTTAAATAATCGATCCCCTTGTTTAGTCTTAATTTCAATTGCACTGTGTAGAAAAACGGTTTGCACTATGTAAGGACCAGACCATCTTGATTTTAATTTCCCTTTGAAAATTTTCAACCTTGAGTCATATAAAAATACCTTTTGTCTAGAAGAAAATGGTTTAGAAGTAATTCTTTGGATCATTCTATGCTTTGGATTTTTCCTTATAGATTTTGGCATTTTCATAAGAAGCTCTCCTGATTTCTTCTAATTCAATAAGTTGTTGTAGTCTCATCTTTTTCACATGCTTTCAATTCAAAATTCAATTCCTTAATGGCCCAAAAGCTTTATGCTCTACATCTAGGGGAAGATGACAAGCCTTTCCAAACACTAATCGATATGGGGCATGCCAATTGGTGCCTTGAAATATGTTCTATAAGCCCATAGCACACCATCTAACTAAATAGATCCTTTCTATTACCTTTTACTACCTTCTCTAGAATTTTAAAAATCTCTCGATTGGATAGTTCAGCCAGGTCGATAGTTTGTGGATGGTAAGCAGATGCAATCTAATGTTTCACTCCATACTTAGCCGATAAAGCTTCAAATTGCCCATTACAAAAGTGAGACCTTCCTTCACTAATGATTGCCCGAGGTGTGCCAAATCCGGTAAAGATATTCTTCTTTAAAAACTTACCCACCACCTTGGCATCATTCGAAGGTAAAGCTACTAGTTTCAACCCATTTAGAAACATAATCGATAGCTAAAAGAATATAAGTATTAGAGTTTGATGGAGGAAAAAGACCCATAAAATCTAAACTCCATACATCAAATAATTCCACTTCAATAATAGAGTTGAGAGGCATTTCATTTTTCCTTAACAGATTTCCAGCCCTTTGACAGCAATCACATCTCTCAATAAAATGTCTTGCATCTTTAAATAGTGTAGGCCAAAATAATCCTGATTGGAGAACTTTCATCACTGTCCTAGTACTTCCAAAGTGCCCGCCATAATTTGTTGAGTGATAATGATGAAGTATGGACTCCATTTCATCTTCTGGTACACATCTTCTTATCATCCCATCAACACATTGCTTGAAGAGAAGAAGGTCATCCAAAAAATACGACTTATTCTCATGAAGAAATTGTTTCGTTTGTTGAAAGTTCAAGTCTGGTGGCATCTTCCCACTCACCAATTAATTCGCTAAATCTGCAAAACATGGGACAATACCACTTGCAATGGCCAATATATTTTCATCAGGGAAAACCTCATTCACAGGTGAATTGTAATGACGCCAAAGCTCCCAGCTTTATTGTAGTCAACCCGTGAAAGCCGGTATTTTCACCATGCATGGCGACCAACCAGTAACGTGGCGGCCTCCATTCGCTGCTATGGCGTCTCCAACTTGGCCACCACATGGCAACCCTCAACCAGTCCTTGGCGACCCTATTCCGGCCACCCAATCAGCAACCCCGACCTGACCATGGTGACTCCATGTTGGTCACATAATCAGCCCATGACCCATGGCGTCTACCCTAGTCGGCCACATAAACAGCACCCGACCAGACCCATGACGACTACTCTAGTCGGCCACATAAACAGCACCCGACCAGCATGTCTTCTTTTCCTTCCACCCAATTTCAGACCCCATCTTCTATCTACCCCACTGATCCGATTGGAAAAACCCCAAAGATCCAATCTTTATCCGCTGCTATCTCATGAAACTCGGACTACACCCTATATGGGGACCTTAATTTCACCATTAATGGTGGCCGACCAGCAGCCATGGCGACCATGTCCTGCCCCATCAAGGTGACGACCAGCACCACCCCAGGTGACGACCAGTCTGCACTTTCCATGGCGGATCCACGTCTGGCCAGCAACACCACCCATGGCAACACCGACCTGTTCTCCCTCGGATTTCAGACCTGCGTGCCTCCTCGACGGTCTGTTTTGGCCCTCCAAGGTGACTCCATCCGGCCAGCATCACCGTCGGGAGCAATTCCCACCTCCAGCACGTCAACCCCGCACCATGGAAGGAAACATGGCGTGGTTGCTGCTGGAAAACAGCAGGACGTCCTCCTGGTTTTCTTCTTCCCTTGTTGATTTCTCATTTAATTCTTATGTTTATCATGTTTATGATTTATGCAACATGTGTATGCATGCAACAAAAGAAAAAGAAAGGAAAGAAAATTACCCGAGCGAAGGAGGAAATCCGGCGTCTGTCTAAGGAGGAAAAATGTAGATGACGCCCTCCCCTTTTCCTTTTATAATGAATAAAATGACGGCTAGGGTACGTGGAAGCACCCTTTCACCGTAATTCCTTTAACCGGGTAATTGGGTAATCAACATGGTCCACTTAACCTGTTAAATGGGTACATGGTATGGTTCACTTAAATGGTTAATTGGATAAATAATGTAGTCGACTCGACCGATTCAACTAGAATTATCCAATTAAAAATTACCTTTCAATTAACCGGGTAATTCATACTTATCCAGCTAACGAATTTTTTCCCACGTTCGATCCCACTGTGTCGAACGTCATTATTATTATTATTTTTATTTTTATTTTCATTTTTTTTCCTGGGTCTTTACATGAATCATCCTTAATGTTGTGTGTTTTACTTAACCGAGAAAGGTGGTCCGCTACAACATTCTCGTTTTCTTTCCTGTCCTTAATCTCGACTTCAAATTCCTACAATAAAAGAACCCCATGGATTAGCCTAGGTTTGGAATCCTTCTTAGACAAAGGTATTTTAGAACAACATGATCAGTATATACAATAACCTTTAAACTTATCAACAACATGCACTACTACTAATAATTCTTTTTCAGTTGTAGTATAATTGTGTTGTGTATCATTCAATATCTTACTAATGTAGAAGATAACATAAAAAGAATGTGCCCTTCCTTTGGCCTAATACAACACCTATTGCATGGTCACCGGCATCACACATTAATTCAAAAGGTCGTGACCAATCTAGTGCAATCACAGTGGGAGTTGAAATCAATTTTTGTTTCAAAGTCTCAAAAGCTTTCAAACATGCATCATCAAAATAAAAATTTGCATCTTTTTCTAGTAAAGCACATAAAGGTTTTGATCTCTGAGAAAAATCCTTTATAAACCGTCTGTAGATAATCAGCCGTCAATGTCTTAGAAAACTTCTAATTCCTTTCACCGATGTAGGAGGTGGGAGCTTCTCTATAGCTACAACTTTTGCCTTATCTACTTCAAGTCCTTGGCATGAAACTTTTGTCCCAAAATTATTCTTTCCTATACCATAAAATGACATTTTTTCCAACTAAGAACAAGATTAGTGTCTTAACAATGTTTAAGAACGCAAGATAAAATAGATAAGCAGTCATCAAAAATCTGTCCAAAAACAGTAAAGTCATCCATAAATACATCTAGGCCATGTTCAATCATATTAGTAAAGATAGCCATCATGCATCTCTGGAATGTAGCGAGAGCATTACACAAGCCAAAGGACATTCGCAGAAAATCAAAAGTGCCATAAGGACAAGTGAATGTCGTCTTCTCTTGATCCTCAGGTGCAATGGTAATCTGATTGTAACCTGAATATCCATCAAGAAAATAAAAGTAAGCATTCCCAGGTAATCTATCAAGCATTTGATCAATAAAATGAAGAGGAAAGTGATCTTTTTTTGTAGTCTTGTTGAGCTTCCTATTGTCCATGCACACAGGCCACCCTGTGATGGTTCTTATAGAAATCAATTCATCTCTCTCATTCTTTACCACAATTATACCACCTTTCTTTGGTACACATTGTACTGGACCTACCCAAGTATTATCAGCAATGGGATATATCACTCTGGCACCCACCCACTTAATAATTTCCTTCTTGGCCACTTGTTTCATGTTGGGGCTGAGTCGTAATTGGTGCTCAACAGTTGGACTGCGTCCTTCCACTAAGTTGATCCTATGCATACAAAAGGATGGATCGATGTCTTTTATGTCTACTATAGTCCAAGCAATAGCTGACTTGTGATCCTTCAGGATTCTAATCAGCTTCTCCACATGCAATATAGTTAGCTCTAAAGAAATAATAAGATGAAGAGTGTCATTATGCCCTAAGATAGTATACTTGAAATGTTTTGGAAGTTGCTTTAGCTCAAAAATAGGTGGTATCTCAACTGATGGCAGCAATCTGTGGAATGGTAGATCTAAGGTTTCTACAACTCTGAATCTCCTAGTCAAGATAGGTTGGGAATCTAATACTTTAACCATCTCTTCCGAATCAGTATCTTCTTCACAAAGAGAATTTATGGCTTTACGCAATGAATCACTCAACTGATCCCCTTTCTACATTATTTTATCTAATAGTTCAATTCTAGAACAATCATATGTTGCATCCGGGCAATTCATTGATTTAAAGATGCTATATGTGACATAATCCTTGTTTACCGTAAGTGTAATTTTTTAAGCGGATATGTCAATTAGTGTTCTCCCAGTTGTCAAGAAACCTCTCCCGATGATGAGTGGTATATTGTCATCCTTTCCTTCCATTTCGAGTACTACAATATCTGCAGGAAAGATAAACTTGTCAACCTTTATTAATACATCTTCAATGACTCCATTAGGAAATACCAATGATCGGTCAGCCAACTAGAGTGTGACGTTAGCAGGAGCAATGTCCTGGATTCTTAACCTTTTGAAAACAGAAAATGGCATAAGATTAATGCTAGAACCTAAGTCACATAAAGCATTACAATGAACATTTCCTCCAATTGAACATGGAATCACAAATTTACCCAAGTCTTTCATCTTAGGAGGTAGTTTTCTTTGAAGGACAGCACTACATTCCTCTGTCATGGCCACAACTTCATTGTCAACCACTCTCCATTTCTTTGCTAGAATATCCTTCAACTATTTTACATAATTAGGCATCTGCTCAAGTGCTTCGGTAAAATGTATGTTAATTTGTAATTTCATAAATATATCAAGAAATTTTTTGAAGTATTTTTCATCACTGTGTTGCCTCAGTCTAGAAGGAAATGGTATTTCTTTTGATCTCTTCGGTATGTAACTCATTTTTCTCTTTCCCTTTGCTTCTGAGTAAGCTAACCAATGTAATGGGTTCATGTTTGTTGTTTGGTTTTTCAACTTTTTTTTAACTTCAATGGGCTGAACTGGTTCTTGTAAAGTAATACCACTCAGGGTTGTTACGGCTTTGCAATGCTCTTGACCATCTTCCCTTGGTTGTTCTAGTTGGCTAGGAAGTACACCCTTGGGTCGCTCACTTGGTTCCTTGTTTAATTACAACACAACTTGTTGCATAAACTATTGTTGTTGTTGCTGATTCTGCACAAATTGGTGTATAGAATTAAACATTTGGATTAAATCTGATTGTTGAGGCTGAAAAGGAAGTGAAGGGGGTAGAAAATACTGTGATGGTGGAGAATTATTCCATAAAAAGTTGGGGTTATTGCACTGTAAAAACCATGATTTTTATTACAAGACTCGAACCTAAATTATTAAATAAATATAGATGAACCAATATGGTTGGTTATCAAGTCGACCGGTCATGGTTCGACTTAAGGTTACCTAGAAAATACCTATTCATTAATTATTGATGGGGTGTGAGAATTTAATGAAGGGGTCGTTAAACCTAGGAAATACCAATGGATGATGGGGTGTGAGAATTTAATAAAGGGGCTCGTTGAACCTAGGGAATATCAAGGGATGATGGGGTATGAGAATTTAATGGAGGGAATGGTTGAAGTGTATATATATCCAGGAGGAGGGAGTATTTCATCCCTCATCTCCGACCCAGGTGACTTCCCCATTACTGTGTGAGTATTTCATCTCTCATCTTATTTGTTTCCATTAGGATTCTTGCATGCAAGGTTTGTTGAAGACGCCCTGCCAAGTTGCTAGATCTCCAGCGTCTTATGCATGGGGTTCTTGTCGATTGCTTAGTTGTTTTGTAAATGGACATGTTAATAATTAAATTATCAATTAGATAATGGGGATTTAGATAATGATAATTAATAATTAATTATCATTAGAATTGCTAAAAATTTAATAAGAAATGAAGACTAACATGAACTAATTACATCATTTAAAATTGATAGTCATGTAAGTTGCATGTAGGATTATGCAAAAATAAAATTATATTAATGTATAATTTTATGCCCTTATTCAGATTAGGGTTCACGGGTCACAGTCACACGAAATCACAAGTCAGGTACGTATAATAGGTAGAACATCGTACTTTCCTTGTTGGTAGCCTAGGTCGGCCTGAGCCCAGATTCGACCACCATGCACCGAGTGCAACCGGGGTCAAAGAATTGACTCAGTCTGACACGGGGTCGTATTATGTGCGTAAATTGTGTAATGCATCGACATTGTTTTTGAGTAGTGATAGCCGCCCCATAAAAAGGCTACGGCCGGGGTGAGCGAGGCACAACTGTAAAGACCCGGAAAAAATATATATATATATACATATATTCGACGCGGTGGGATCGAACGTTGGTATCCATGAATTTATTTAAATTATTTACCCGCTACCCGGTTAATTATTAATTACCCGGTCAAGTGGAAAGT
>JAURVB010003071.1:0-21181 GCA_033002965.1 Piper betle | reverse complement strand
GGCGGGTCGTTACACGAACCCAACTCGCGCGGATCTAATCTTGGCGTCTTAAGAGGAAGATATTACTCGTCATGCATGGATGAATGCACAAAATCCTAACATGATACTATATGGATGACATGCAAACTAAATTACACACCATCACATCAATATAATAATTTCATAACAAAATATAACCACTCAATCGACTGACATGTGTGCAAGCAACAATAGTGCTCCTCCGTCAAAGCTGGCTCCTTCAACTCGTGATTATTACCTACATATAATATAAAAACACATCAGTAACAAGTGTTTAGGGTCCGAAAAATAAAATAACTATAACAAGCTGGCTATGAGAGCAACTCTCATATGAAAGAAAACATCATATACTTGACGTGAACACTCTCTGAAGGGCACTACTCAGGAGCCACTGGGCTGCAGACCAGGTAGCATCCCAAACTTACTGATCTGCTACTGCTGATGCTGCTCTAGACATTTTCTTACTTCATTTTCTGCTCTCAAATCCTAAGCCCTCTCCTTACCTCCATATTTCTCCTGGCATTGAGCACGAGGCCGAGTACTCTCAGGCAGTCACCTTTAGTACCCTTTGAACCACAAGTCCAGACATACGCTGTACTAAACAGTACCTGTAAACCTCCACGTTCTCTGGGTGTGAGGAACTCAAACACAGAGCTGTCAAGATCCCTCGGGAATGGAACAGTCTGCTAGCACTAAGCTAGAGCCCATTTTGACTGTCACGACATCTGCTCATGGTACATGCAGTCAGTTTCTCTATCTCTCGTCTCACTGAAAACGCAAAAACTACATATAGAGAGGGCTGGGTAGGGATTCATATAATATGCCCCCAAAGGCAACTTGTGGTGGATCTTGTTTTCAAAATCATCCTCGACGGATCTCATCCTCGAGGGTTCGGTTAAATGGCCTGAATTAAGTGAGATCAAATAAAACACTACTTAACCCGTCCTGTAAATAATAAAATAAACTTGCAATAGAAAAGAGCGTAAAACAGAGACGAGTCCTAACAGACCTGGTAGAAGCTCCAAGCATGTCATTGCGCCTAAGCGGCGAGCTCCTACTCCGTGCCTACACATCAAAACTAAATACTAACGCCCGCTAACTAAATGATGCATCAAACGCAATGAACGTCACACATGCATCATCCTATTCATACAAATTTTATTGTGTTTTTAAGGTTACGTCCTAATCACTTATCATGCTGAGACTCGATCTACCTCATTAGATCACTTACTCTTCATTCACACTTAATCTCATCATGCAACTCATCGTTTCATCCACAATTAAGCATTAATCACATCAATAAACCAACCCTAGCATGTTGTGCTAACAATCATCAAGGTTAAAGTATAAGGTCGGAGGTAATTATACCTCACATCGTCGGCAATCGGCGACGACTAGGGATTCGTCGCAAGTCTCAGAGCTCAAATTTGGTGCTCGTCGGCGTCCGAAGTTCAATCGGGTTTCGGCGGTTTTCCGGCCACAACCGTTGGCGGCGTCTACTAGCTGGAAAGCAATGGTATTTGGTACCATTGGACTCGGCTCGGCGAGCCCGTCGCGTCTATGCCATCGACATGTTTGGCAGAGGTGGTACCTCGCCAGAAAATGGCTAAAATAGGGATGGGTAGCTAGATTCGGCTGGCCTGGGCGGCAATGGCCTCCGCTTCGGTCAGGAAAGGTTGCTATGGGGTTGAAGACGTCAAGGTGACTACTCGATCGTGGCGGTGCAATCGGCGATGGAAGCACGACACAAAGGTGCGGCTTTCTCGCGTCACGGGGGCGGCGCTGCACGGGGCGGCGTCGGGTAGGGGTTTTGGATGGGGAAGAAGGAAGAAACGTCGGAGACGTGAGAAAAATATTGGGTGGCAATTAACTCGTGTCCGGCTCAAGTCAAGAATAATAATTAAGTAACATTAAATCCTAAAAAAATTGGGAAAAATCCCATAAAATCAAACAAACACCAAAACTTCATAATGATATGCTCTAGAACTATTAACCCACCCAAACTACCCGTAACGCGTCGGAACGTGGTAAATGGCTTAAAACTAATTCTACGATCCACTATATACAAAAATAAAAAAGTAACTAGCATGCTCTCAAACATTTTGATAACTCATTTTGTTCTGCTATATTCATGATGTTATCATCATATACTTTAGTACGCATGACCTTCATAGTTCATACACGCGACCGGCGTCGGCTCAGTACGTGTGTTCAGAATCTGACTCGACTCAAAATGAACCGTCGAACTGACCGGTTCTGAATATAAAACCTTGACTCTAATCGTGGGTTTTGCACCTACTCCGTACCTATACATTAAAACTAAATACTAACGCCTACCCATGATGCTGTCATACATCCTATATCACACATACATCCGTCACGCATCAATCACCACACATCAACATATATCAATTCTAGCATGTCTACTAGACTAGTTTGCATTAGATCATGATCATTACCTAATTACCCTAATTAGTTTCTTAGCCTCCATTTTTAAGACCCCTCAATCAAACAAATTTCATATTTTATACTTAATCAATTCTACATATATATATATATATATATATATATATAATTATAGAATGCAATTCACCAATCCTAGTATGCAATTCTAATAATTAATACTTTTAAATATTTAAGTTAAAATAAATTATACCTCACGAGATTCGTGGCTCGAATTCGGCACCCTATGGCATCCAAAGTTCGACTGGTTCGATTGAGGGATTCGGTGGAAGATCAGGTGATTTCCGATGAATTTTGGTGAATCCAGTTTTCTGGCAACTTCCGATGGTTTTCCGGTGACTGTCCCGGCGGTTTTCCAGCGACTATTCCGTCTAGCAATCTGGGGTAAGGGTAAGCACTGACTCGGCGAGCTCATCCCAATGGTGGTGATAACAAGGATGGCTGTGGCGGCGATGACCGCCGCCGGCATCGAGTTCGGTCGGGGCGGTCGGTCGTTCCGATCAGGCCCATGGCCGGATTCGACAGCGGCACTAGGTAAGGGGGAAACGTCGGGGAGGTCCAGGGGGTGGTCGTCGGCGTCACGGCGGTGGCAGTGCGTCTGTGACGGCGGTGAATCGACAAGGAGAGCATCGCAGCTTGTGGGATGATTCCGGTGTCATGGCGGCGAGATGGTGACCGGGGTTGGTCGTGGTGGGACGGCGATGGCACGGTAAGGCGGGGTGGCGTCGATCGGCGGTAGTGCGGCGTCAGCACAAAGCAGTGGCGTCGATCGTGTAGAAATGCATGCAACTAGATAACTACTATATATATCACTATTAAATTATCAACTTATAAACAAATATTTAATTACTATTATTGGTATATTTTCCTTTCAGAAGATAATTACTTAACCACAATCTTCTGGACAACTTGGTCAGCCTGAGCCTAGATTCGACCACCATGCACCGAGTACAACCGGGGTTAAGGAATTGACTCAGTCTGACACGGGCTACAGCCTTCATAATCTAATAATGGACATGTTAGAATGGACCTGACAGCCATAATACAATAAATAGGACATGGCGGATTAGACTAGCCAGCCAATTATCGACATGTTGGACTGACCCATTAGCCAATAGATGGACATGGTGGATTGACCCATCAGCCAAATAATGGACATGGTTGATTGGATTCACCGGCCGATAACGGACATGGCGAATTGGACTCCCTAGCCGGTAATGGACATGATGGATTGACCCATCAGCAAATAGATAGACACAGTGGACTGACCCATAAGCCAACTAATGGAGATGGTGGACTGAACCATGAGCTAAAAATGGACATGTTGGAATGGTCACAACAGCCATTATTATAGATAATGATACGTAGTTTATGGATTTGTTTTATTTAATTATACGGCTTAGAGGTTAATCACTAACGCAGAATTGCCTCCACATGTTTGCAGCTGGAATTAAAGACTAAGAGATGACAGAGTGGTTTTTCTACGAACTCAGGTGGTGAACAGATAATAAGCGGACTTCTCTTTTTACTTTTCTTGTGTTATAAATGTGGTTGTCAGAAACGGTCAAAGACTGTGGGATAATTACTTCATGCATTGTCATTTCAAACATAAGTTATTTTGAGTTAGAAATGCTGACTTATTTGCTTTCATATTATTCATGTAACCTTTTAAGTAACACTTGGTCTGGTTGGTCGTTATAAGGTTGGTTTTGTTAAATTTTGAGTAACAGTTGGCCAACAAGACCCACAATTTTGGTGGAAAATGGCGGGTCATTACAATTTTTCACGATATTGTGGGCCTTGCTAGCAGGTGTTACTCAAAATTTAACAAAACCAACCCTATAAAAACCAGTCCTTACCGGACCAAGTGTTACTTAAAAGGTTACATGAATAATATGTAAGCAAATAAGTCTATCATTTGAAACTCAAAAGAACTTATGTTTCAAATGACAATGTATGACATAATTATCCCATAGTCTTGGACCATTTCCCATAGCCACCTTTATAACACAAGAAAAGTAAAAAGAGAAGTCCGCTTATTATCTGTTCACCACCTGACCTGGTAGATGAACCACCCTGTCGTCTTTTAGTTTTTAGTTCTAGCTGCTAACTTGCGGAGGCAATTCTGCGTTAGTGATTAACTACTAAGCCTTATAATTTAATAAAACAAGTGTATAAACTCCCTATCATTATCTATAATAATGGCTGTTGTGACCATTCCAACATGTCTATTTATTAGCTGATGGTTCAGTCCACCATGTCCATTAGTTGGCTGATGGGTCAGTAAACCATGTCCATCTATTGGCTGATGAGTTAGTCCATTATGTCCATTACCAGCAGGCGATTCAAATCCACCATGTCCGTTATCAGCTAGTGAGTCCAATCCACCATGTCTCTTAGTTGGCTGGTGAGTCTAATCTACCATGTCCATTAGTTGACTGATGGGTCAGTCCACCATGTCCATCTATTGGCTGATGGGTCAGTCCACTATGTCCATAATTGGCTGGCAAGTCCAATCCGCCATGCCCAATTTATTGCTGATGGATCAGTCCATCATGTCCACTACCTACTGGCGAGTCCAATCTGCCATGTCCGTTATCGACTGGTGAGTCCAATCCACTATATCCGTAATTGGTTGGCGAGTCCAATCTGCCATGTCCAATTTATTGGCCGATGGGTCAGTCCATCATCTCAATTACCGGCTGGCGAGTCCAATATGCTATGTCCGTTATCGGCTGGTGAGTCCAATCTAGCATGCTCGAAATTGGCTGGCGAGTTCAATCTGCCATGTCCAATTTATTGACTGATGGGTCAGTCCATAATTGCACTCGATGCATGGTGGTCGAATTTGGGCTCAGGTTGACCAGGTTGTCCACAAGGGAAAATACAACATTTAAATAATTATACAGACCTAGATATTTCGAACTTCAAGCTACGACTAATGATCCTAATCTGAACGAGGGCAAAAAATTATTCGTAAGTATAATTTTATTCGATTAGAAATGAAAGCAGCTATATGTCTAATATATATTAAAATTTTGACAACATAATATGTAACAATTCAAAAATATTAAATATTAAATTCTCAACAAATTTAGTGAGATAATTAATTATTCATGTGATATAATTATTTATGCCCCATTTACATTTTAAATTAAATATCTAAATCATAATTAATGCCTAAGAATTGATAAAATAATTATTGCTATTAAACAAGTATTTAATTGTACTTTGCGATGATAATTACTTACCCTGATCTTGATGAATCACAACTAATATTTATAGCAATTTAATTAATTAAGTTGTTTGATTAAATTATTTAAAATAATTTGTATTATTCAAAAATATTATTAATACAATTATTTTAAATTATTCGACGCTGGTGATTGTTACTCAACTATAGTTTAATAACCCGTTTTTTGCATTACTGACTCGTTATTAAAATAATCATTTTATTTTAGTAATATTAAATTTAATATTGTAAAGGTAAAATCTATATTTTATTAATCCCTTATAAACATCTAATTTAAAATAAATCACTTATAGTATGCCAATTAAATATATACTATTTATCATAACAGTATTTTTTTATTACTCATGTCCATGTCGATTTCGTCTAATAATTAATTAGTTTAGTAACTTTACCCATAACCAATTAAAATGATTATTTTTAAAGATTTATTACAAGTTAGTATTATTGTATCGAGTCAGCCCATATTTACAAAACTATCTTCTTCTTCTTCCCCAACGTCCCCTTCTTCCCCAAACTCCATCTTTGCACCCAAAACCAGTCATGGCATCTTATTCTTCAACCCAAAACCAGATCACTTCCTTCCCTAATTGCTTCCCTTCCTAAGCAACCCAATTGGAATCCTAAAGCTCGTGCATTTCAGCAACCATCCACGTCCAACTCTGTTCTGCACCAAGACACAACTTCTGGCCAGCAACACCGCCGGGACTGCAAATTGAACTCCGTCTTGCCAGCAGCACTACTGGGAAATCTTCCCTTCTCCCTGCACGACAAAACAACATCAAGGCCACGGCGTGAGCCTTGGCCGGCAAACTCGTATAGATGTCTAGAATTCCTCCACAGCGCTGCTCCCTACAACTCCGCCCATAACCAGCTGTAATTCCGCCACCACTTGGAAAAGAGGGACATGGCGAGCCCTCCCTTCGACCCAGCAGCAAGAGAGGACGTCAGTGTTGTGAGGGTATGCCTTGCAAACTTTTTACGGTCGCCCATCTTGCCAAAATTTCAGACTATTCGGCCCATACTTGATTTCTCATGATTATCAAGCTTATTATCAATTAAAAAGACATATGAATGCATGAAAATAAAAAAGAGAAAGATAGGAAGGATACCCAAGCGAGGAAGATACACCAGCAAGGATGAGGAGAACTAGGCAGCTCAAGTGAGGAAGACGCCCCGACACCCATATGTGAAAAATGATGTCCTCTTTCAAAATTTATAAAAATGAAAATGACGGCTATGATATGTGAAAACACACCTACACCCGTGTTTCATTTAATCGCGTAAATATTAATATGGGTAAATAATTAACAGGGTCAAGAATATAACACGTTCGGTCATTCCCAGACTGTGTTCGGTCCTTCCCAGATAGTGTCCGCATCCTTCTTTTTTTCATGGTCTTTACAACCACAATCCCACCAATAGCTTCCGCCGGCAAAAGTTATCGGCAAACTGCCGGAAAGCAAGAGGAAAATCATCGATCCTGCCGAAAAACCACCGAAACCTGCTAGAAAATTTGATTCGCTCGATATTACCAATTCTTCGTCCAAGCTCATCCAAACTTTGAATGCCATCGAGCACCAAATTCGAGCTTCGAGATGTGCAAAGGAACCCTAGTTGTTGCCAATTGCCGAAGACATGATGTAACGACCCACCACTTTTCACAATATTGTGAGCCTAACGGGTTAGGCATTACTCGAAATTGAACCAAACCAACCCTATAATTACCAGCCCTAACCGGTCCGGCAGTTACTTATATGTTACATGATTTCTATTAAACCCATAAGTATGACTCATTCAAAGTAAATTATAGTTTGTCAAAACATAATAATAAAAGTTCCAATAGTTCCACAGTCTTGGATCGTTTCCCAAAGCCACATGTATAACACAACAAAATAAAAGAAGTCCAATTTATTATCCAATCTCCTACCCTTAGTTCGTAAAAAACCACCAACATACTTTCATTCTTCCTTAAGTGAGCTGAAATCAAACAATCTTCAGATTAGCCTACATACCCATGTCAGGATCAAGCTCAATGTAGTTCTATAGGCTCTCACGTGATTTTGAGATTAAAAGTTTGTGTCCCAGTTCATTCTAAGATTAGGTGGTCTCCCAGATCATTCTGAGATTATTCATTATTAGCGGTCAGGTCTGTTCTGGCATAGTCCATTATTTGCTGTTAGGTCCATTTTGACATATTTATATTTGGCTGTCGGGTCCTATTCTAACGTATCCATTATTGGCTATTAGGTCCATTCTTACAAGTCCATTATTTATTATCAGGGTGTCTCCAACAAGCCTTGCATGTAAGAATCCTAATGGAAACAAATAAGATGAGGGATGAAATACTCACGCAGAAATGAGGAGGTCTCCTGGGACGGAGAGGAGGCAAGAAGAATTTGACGGCTAGGAAAAAGTTTCCCCCCTTCAACGATCCCCTCCTCCTACATATATATACACTTCAACCATTGGTTCCATTAAATTCTCATACCCCATCATCTATAGGTATTTCCTAGGTTTAACGAGCCCTTAATTAACTTCTCATGCCCCATCATACATATGGCATTTCCTACATTCAACGGGCCCCTTCTTTAAAATCTCACCCCCATCATCCATTCATGAATATGTACTTTCTAGGTGACCTTAAGTCAAATGATGACCGGTCGACTTGATAAGCAACCAGATTGGTTCATCGATATTTATTTCATAATATTTAGGTTCGAGTCTTGTAATAAAAATCATGGGCTTTACAATCTCCCCAACTTAGAGATGTTTCTTCCCTGAAATATTATAACAACTAGAAGATAAGCATGATTAATTATATCTTCGGGATCTTAGGTTGCTCCTGTTGTTGCTTTGAAGGCTTACAATAGTCTTTTATACTGTAACGACCCAGCCCAAAGTCCGGCGTGCATGGGCTAAGTCATGATACCATTTGTAACGACCCAGCCCAAGGTGCAACGTAATGGGCTAAGTCATTTCTTTAAAATGGGTACCCCGGAAGTTAAAGATCTCTAGTCCATTCCCACTTATAAACATGATCTTCTCCCAGTAGGTATTAGTGTGGGACTAAGTTGAGGGATCTCACAATCCACCCACCTTAGGGAATTTCATCTCCGAAATGCCTATTACTTGGCCCGTTGCTAGCCCCAGCCCCACGACGTTTTTGGCCCGTGACCGGCAGCCTAGCCAACGTTTCTAGTCCAGCCCACCATCTAACACGGAACCAGGTCGGCTCTGATACCATTTATAACGATCCAGCCCAAAGTGCAATGTAATGGGCTAAGTTATTTTCTTTAAAATGGGTACCCCGGAGTTAAAGATCTATAGTCCATTCTCACTTATAAACAGGATCTTCTCCCAGTAGGTATTAGATGTGGGACTAAGTTGAGAGTTCTCACATATACATTCTTGTTTCAGTTATGACTTAGGTTTATTAGCAAAGAACTTTGTTAATTAATAACATAACACAGTGGAAAAAGATAAGTACTGGACTTTTTTAACATGTACATGAGTCATAAAATGTGAGCTTGTGGGAAACCGTGCTCTGATACCACCTGTAATGACCTGCAATTTTTCACAATATTGTGAGCCTAACTGGCTAGGCGTTACTCAAAATTATACCAAACCAACCCTGTGATGACCAGCCCTAACCGGTTCAGGCATTACTTATATGTTACATGATTTCTATTAAACCTATTAGTATGACTCATTCAAAGTAAATTATGGTTTGTCAAGACATAATAATAATCGTTCAAATAGTTCCACAGTCCTAAATCGTTTCCCAAAGCCACATATATAACACAAGAAAATAAATAGAAGTCCAATTTATTATCCATTCTCTTACCCTTAGTTCATAAAAGAACCATCAACCATACTTTCATTCTTCCTTCAGTGAGCTGAAATCAAACAATCTTGATTAGCCTACATACCCATGTCGGGATCAAGCTCAATGTAGTTCTATAGGCTCTCAGATCATTTTGAGATTAAAAGTTTGTCTCCCAGTTCATTCTGAGATTAGGTGGTCTCCCAGGTCATTCTTAGATTAGTTATTATTAGCGGTCAGGCCTATTCTAGCATGTCCATTATTTGCTTTTAGGTCTATTTTGACATATCTATTTTTGGCTGTCAGAGTCCATTCTGACATGTCCATTACTTGCTGTCGGGTCCATTCTGACATGTCCATTAACAAAACAACTAAGCAATTTAAAGAATCCCAACAATTCTTGCCAATCGAAGGATAAAGCAAAGTGGCACACCCACAACAAAGCAAACACCTGACCCCAAAGACTCGCAGCAGTTGATACCAAACAGTCGACAAGAACCCCATGCATAAGATGCTAGGGATCTAGAAACTTAGCAGGGCATCTCCAACAAGCCTTGCATGCAAGAATCATAATGGAAACAAAGAAGATGAGGGATGAAATACTCGCGCAGAAATGAGGAGGTCGCCTGGGACGGAGAGGACACAAGAAGAATTTGACGGCTAGAAAAAGTTTCCCTGCGCCCCCTCAACGATCCCCTCGTCCTGCATATATATACACTTCAACCATTGGTTCCATTAAATTCTCATACCCCATCATCCATATGTATTTCCTACATTCAACGAGCCCCTTAATTAAATTCTCATTCCCCATCATACATAGGAATTTCCTAAGTTCAACGTGCGCCTTTATTAAATTCTCACACCCCATCATCCATTCATAAATAGGTATTTCTAGTTGACCTTAAGTCGAACTATGACCGGTCGATTTGATAACCAACCATATTGGTTCATCGATATTTATTTCAGAATATTTAGGTTCGAGTCTTGTAATAAAAATCATGGGTTTTACAATCTCCCCAACTTAGAGATATTTCTTCACCGAAATATTATAACAACAAGATGATAAGCATTATTAATTATATCTTCGGGATTCTAGGCTGCTCCTGTTGTTGCTTTGGAGGCTGACAACAGTCTTTTATACATTCTTGTTTAGGTTTGACTTAGGTTTATTAGCGAAGAACTTTGTTAATTAATAACATAACACAGCGCAAAAAGATAAGTACTGGACTTTTTAACAAGATACTTGGGTTATAAAATGTGAGCTTGTGGGAAACCGTGCTTTGATACCACCTGTAATGACCCGCCATTTTTCACAATATTGTGAGCCTAACTGGCTAGGCATTACTCAAAATTATACCAAACTAACCCTGTAACGACCAGCCCTAACCGGTCTGGGTGTTACTTATACATTACATGATTTCTATTAATCCCATAAGTATGACTCATTCAAAGTAAATTATGGTTTGTCAAGACATAATAAGAATAGTTCCAATTGTTCCACAATCTTGGATCGTTTCCCAAAGCCACATGTATAACACAAGAAAATAAATGGAAGTCAAATTTATTATCCATTCTCCTACCCTTAATTCGTAAAAGAACCACCAACCATACTTTCATTCTTCCTTAAGTGAACTGAAATCAAACATTCTTGATTAGCCTACATACCCATGTCGGGATCAAGCTCAATGTCGTTTTATAGGCTCTCAGGTCATTTTGAGATTAAAAATTTGTCTCCCAGTTCATTCTGAGAATAGGTGGTCTCCCAGGTCATTCTGAGATTAGTTATTATTAGCGGTCAGGTCTATTTTAGGATGTCTATTATTTTCTTTTAGGTCTATTTTGATATATCTATTTTTGGCTGTTAGGTCCATTTTGACATATCCATTATTAGCTGTTAGGTCCATTCTCCTACAAGTCCATTATTGGCTGTCGGGTCCATTCTGACATGTCAATTATTAGCTGTCAGGTCCATTCTGACATGTCAATTAACAAAAACAACTAAGCAATTCAAAGAATCCCAACAATTCTTGCCAATCGAAGGATGAAGCAAAGCAGCACACCCACAACAGAAACAAACACCCGACCCAAAAGACTCGAAGCAATTCATACCAAGCAGTTGACAAGAACCCCATGCATAAGACGCTAGGGATCTAGCAACTTAGCAGGGCATCTCAAACAAACCTTGCATGCATGAATCCTAATGGAAACAAAGAAAATGTCGGGGCATTATTAGCTGTCAGGGCATCGCACCTTGAGTGACACCAATTTCTAAAGCACCAGTCTTGACACTGCCAGATGGTAATGAAGGATTTGTAGTCTTCAGCGATGCGTCTTTCTTGGGTTTAGGATGCGTCCTTATGCAAGAAGGTAAGGTGGTGGCCTATGCCTCTCATCAATTGAAGATTCATGAGCAAAATTATGCAACCCATGACTTGGAACTGGAAGGAATGGTTTTTTCCCTAAAGATTTGGAGACACTACTTGTATGGAGCCCAGTTCGAAGTCTTCATGGACCACTAGAGTTTGAAGTATATCTTCACCCAGAATGACCTTAACCTTCGATAGAGGCGGTGGATAGAATATTTGAAGGAGTACAACTTCAAATCTTATACCATCCAGGGAAAGCGAATGTGGTAGCCGGCACGTTGAGTCGGAAGGGCAAAGGGGACAAAAGTTAGTAGCTAGCTAGACTTTGGGCCATGTTAGCAAAAGTAGTAGCTATCAACCCAGTGGAGTAACTATCAGTCTTGTTGGCAAATTTGGTTGTTTCCAATGATTTAGTTGACTGTGTTAAGCTAGCACAAATGGGTGATAAGGAGCTGAATAAAATGTTGGACACGATTCCTAACATTGTAGCTGATTCAAATAGTGTAATCAGATTTAGAGGAAGGTTACGTGTACGTACCCAAGGATAATGTACTGAGGCAGAATATTTTGGAGGAGGCTCATCGCTCAAAGTTCTCAACACACCCTGGAGTTACTAAAATGTATCAGGATTTAAAGCGAACCTACTGGTGGAATGAAGAGGGATGTTGTGGATTTTGTATTTAAGTGTCAGACTTGCCAACAGGTTAATGCCCAACATCAACTACCTAGAGGACTATTGCAACCTTTAGGAATACCAACATGGAAATGGGAGTGTGTCACATGCGATTTAGAAGAAGTTTGTGTGTACCTAAGGATAATGCACTGAGGCGGAATATCTTGGACGAGACTCATTGCTAAAAGTTCTCGATACACCCTGGAGTTACAAAAATGTGTCAGGATTTAAAGCGAACCTGCTGGTGGATTGAGATGAAGAGGGATGTTGTGGATTTTGTCTCTAAGTGTCAGACTTGCCAATAGATCAAAGCCCAACATCAACTACCTGGAGGAATATTGCAACCTTGAGAAATACCAACGTGGAAATGGGAGTGTGTCAGATGCAATTTTATTTGAAAGCTCCCAACAACTCAAAAGAAGCATGCCATATGGGTAGTTGTGGACCGACTAACAAAGGTAGCTCACTTCATCCCCACGAAATCAAGAGAATGGTGGAATACCTGGCAGGATTATATGTTGACAATATTGTCAAATTGCATGGGGTTCCAAAGTAGATATTCTTCGACCGTGATCCCCTATTCACCTCACATTTCTAAGAAGCTTTTCAAAAAGCATGGGAACTCAAATTAAGTTGAGTACAACATATCATCCCCAAACTGATGATCAGAGTGAGAGGACTATTCAAACTATGGAAGATTTGTTAAGAACTTGCATACTTGACTGGGGAGGTGACTGGGAAACTAACTTAGCTTTGGCGGAATTCATCTACAATAACTCTTACCAGGCGAGTATAGGGATGGCACCATTTTAAGCCTTATATGGTAGATCCTGAAGATCTCCATCGTGCTGGCAGGAGTCTACCGATTCAGTTATAGTCGGGCCCGAGATGGTGAGGGAAGCAACCGAAAAGGTGAAACTCATTTAGAAAAAGACTTAAGGTAGCTCAAGATCGACAAAAGAGTTATGCTGATACTCGAAGGAAGGACCTAGAGTTCCAAGTAAGAGAGTTTGTGTACCTAAAGATGTCTCCTACGAAGGGGGTGATCGGATTTAAAATATCAGGGAAGTTGATCCAAGATTCATAGGACCGTTTCCAATCCTGGATCAACTTGGAAATTGTGCATATAGATTAGCATTGCCACTAAGCCTAGCCAGTGTACACAATGTTTTCCATGTGTCAATGCAAAAGAAATATGTACAAGATGAGGATCATATCATTACCAATTTGGAAGAGTTAGAGCTACAATCAAATTTAACCTACGAGGAAAAGCTGATCCATATCCTATAAAGAGGAATAATGACTCTTAGGAATAAGGAAATTCCTTTGGTAAAAGTATTGTGGCAGCTTGTTTGTGAAATAGGAGCTTTATATTGTAGTAGCATGAACTGATCCCGAAGAAAAATAAATAAAGTTAATCATAATTGTTTGGTCGCCTGTTATCATATTTTGGGGACAAAATATTTCCAAGTTGGGGAGATTGTAAAGACTGTGAAAAAAAAAAATTTAGACGTGGACGCGGTTCAGGAAGGACCGAATGTGTTATATTTTTTTACCCGGTTAATTCTACCAGGTTAATTATTTACCCATTTTATTATTTACCCTGTTAAATGAAATACGGGCGTAGAGGTGTTTATACGTACCCTAGCTGTCATTTTGATTTTTATAAATTTGGAAAGGGGATGTCTTTTTCACATACTGGTGTAAGGGCATCTTCCTCAACTTAGCCACCTAGTTCTCCTCTTCCTTACCGGGGCTTCTTCCTTTCTTGGGTATCCTTCTTATCTCCCTATTCTTAGTTTGCATGCACGTTCTTTTAATTGATAGTAAGCTTGTTAATCATGTAACTTAAGTCTCAAATCAAAAAGAAAGAAAAGAACTAAACTAAACTGGAAAACTGAAATCCCGTCCATGGCCGACGGGTAAAATTGTTGGCGAGTGGGGCAACTATAAACAAGTTTGCAAGGATTCCCCTCACAGCCCCGATGACCCCTCTGGTTGCTGGGTCGAAGGGATGGCTTGTGTTACAGGTCTAGTCATGGGCATGACCGGGACACTAGGGTTGAGGGTTGTTCCTAGTATTTCCCACGTCCATGATGGGTAACAGGGGTTACTCGAGTGTGGTGAAACAACCAGTGCTGATTCGTGCTATTTGCATTGATCAGACAGTGGTGCATGCGCGCTATCGGAGGACCGAGGGAGGACCGGTATGCGATAGCGTACGTAGCGGCAGTTGGGTGCTGTTTGGTGCATGGGGTCTATCGGGGGAGTTGCTGTACCGAGCGAGATATCGGACAGTACCGATAGTTGCTGCAGCGGTCATGATCGGTAAGGAGTACCGAGCATACCGATGCTGCGTATCAAGCGTGGCGGGTTCCAGTCGCGTGCGAGGTCGAGCTTAGCCGGGAGACTCTATCGAGCAGCGGAGTCGCGAGTACCGGGAGCGATGGGTGCGAATGGCCAAGCACCACGACCGAGCATGTTTGCGCTACCGAGCAATTCGAGTAGCATGGGTGCGCGTTGGTGCCGATGACCGAGCCAAGTGAAGGAGCGGTTTGCGGGACTTGGGGTTATCGTGCATGTGCATGGTTTTGCTGGACCGTACTCACAGAGGTTGATACTTTGGTCAGCTGGTTCGAGCCAGGGGTCTCAACCAGGTGACCGTGCCGCACCAAAGGGGTGGAAGCCGGAACACCAAGCACCAAGGGGAGCGAAGCTGGAAGCCGGAACACCAAGCACCAAGGGGTGCATGTGTTGGCGTGCAGCACTTCAGCCGGGTGTCTATATAAGGAGATGTTATCCTTGTGTAGAGAACAGCCAAGACAAGAGAGAACAACATGTAGTAGAGAAAGGAGGATTGTCGGAGCAGTCGGGTTCTCGAGGGAGGAGAACCACCATGGTCGAGAATGGGGGACTGTCGGAGCAGTCGGGTGCTGCCCCTAGACCAGGGTTCCTTTCGGTGTTGTTCCGTTCCTTCGAGCTGCGAGGGCCGAAGGGTTAGACCTGTCGAGTGAGGGTCGAGAGGTCAAGTTGTGGGGCTTGCATGTCCACGACTTGCGGGTAGTCTTAGGGTGAGCGAGTAGCCCAAGGCGAGGCGTGTGGGGGCTGTCCACAGCGCCGAGCAGGTACTTGATACGAGGTCGAGTGCTTGTATCCTTGTATTCATAGTGTTGTAATATAAGGTTGGGAATTTTCCCGTATCTCTGTGTGTTGCTTGTTGTTTGTCGCATGTAGACAAGTAGCGTCTGTTTCCAGGTCGGGGTCGACGTTTACAACGTGACTTAGTTACGAGGACAAGTCGCGGTGACGAGCAGGGCAGAGACCGGCACGACCGAACACGAGCGAGGTGTTTGGTGACTCTCGAGACTTGATCGGTAAGGAGTACTGATACTCGAGAAGGCTGGATCACGGGCTGGTGCGTGATCGTGGTTGGTGCATTGTTTGTTGGTAGCCGGTATCCTCATATCGGTAGCGATATTGAGTATCGGTGTGGCGAAGGAGTTCGTGGCTGTGAGTGTGACCGTGTGCGGAGTTGTTTCCGAGTTGCAGATTTCTGCAAGTTGCTGCGTGCTTGTGGAAGGCTGAGTGTTCCTAGGAGGGGAATACGCCGCACAGATCTGTATTTGAGGGCGAAAAATTGGGTCCTCGATACAGCGGTGGGTGGCGGAATTGAAGTTGTGAAGGGGCGGGTTGCAAGGGTGATGGAAGTGGCGATGTTCTACTGCAATAGGTACTGTAATGGACATTCAGAGGAGTAGACACCGGTTGTGCTTCGTCGACAGCATCATGGGTTCCATCATAGTAGTTCAGGGCGCCGGAATAATCCACTACAGACCACCTTCTCGCCGGAATTCATGGCAGCGATGTGCAGAAGTGGGGAGAACGACCATACTTCATGCAACGTCCAAAGGTGGCCAATCTTTCTAGTTTTGATGCCAGCCTGAGGTCGTGGAACATCTGACTTGGAGCAACGTGCAGGAAAGGAGGGGTCTTGAGGCTGGGAGAAGAAGAACAGGCTAGGAGTTGGTCGCCATGGTGCAGCACATGGTCGTCTTCGTTAACTATTGTAAAACACGCTCTTTAGGCTTCCAATTGGTTGCTGGAGAAGGTTGAAGTTGAGGGAGGACGTGATTCTGGGTTTGGGTGCCAAGAAAAGAGGTGGATAAGAAGGGCGTGGTCTTGTTTTGGTGCAGAGAAGAGTGATGACGAGATGAAGAAGAAGAAGAAGAAAGAGGAGGTGGCAGTTTTGTAAATATAGGGTTGACTCGATACCGACTCGAGTTAAAAATAATACGATCACGTAATAAATATTTAAAGATAATTATTTTAATGGGTTATGGGTAAAGTTACAAAACTAACTAATGATTGTATGAAATCGCCACAAGTAATAAAAATACCGTAATGATAAACGGTCGATAATTAATCGACATAATTCAAATGATTAAATTAAATCGGAGGGTTATAAGTAATTTATAAAATAAAGATTTTACCTTTATCATATTAAATTCATTATTAGGTAAATAAAGTGATTATCTTAATAACGAGTTAGTAATATGGAAAATGGGTTATAAAAATAAAGTTCGAACCTAAATATCACAATGAAAATAAAAAATGTTCGAAACTTTGTTGAGTCGAATAATTTAAAATAATTTTATTAATAATATTTATGAATTAAAATAATAAAAATTAATTTAAAAATTTAATTGAACAACTTAATTAATTAAATGGCTGTAAATAATAGTAGTGATTAAAAATTATAACCGTAAATTATAACCGTAAAAAATGCATGCAACTAATTCTTTTATCAATTGTTAGGTATTAATTATGATTTAGTTAATTAATTTAAAATGTAAAGTAGGACTTAAATGATTAAATCACATGAATAATTTATATTTAATATTGTTGAATTTTAATAATGATATATATATTAGTCATTTAGTCACATGTATTCCTACTCGAATAAAATTATACTTATGTATAATTTTATGTTCTCGTTCAAATTATGATCATTGGTCGCAACTGTGAGTTCGAAATATCCAAGTTCGTATAATTATTTGAAACATTGTACTTTCCCTTGTTGGCAGCCCTAGTCGGCCTAAGCCCAGATTCGACCACCATGTGCCGTAACGCAATCAGGGTCAAGGAATTGGCTCGGTCCGACACGGGGTTGCACCTTTAAAATAATTATGAGCTAGAGACGTTTTTAATCTCAGAATGAGCTGGGAGTCGACTTTTACTAATCCTAGAATGACCTGAGAGACAAATTACTAATCTCAGAATGACCTGAGGGATAATTACTCTTTACTTGTGTAATATAATAATAAAAATGAGTGAAATGATAATAGGGATTATATTGACTTGTTTCATTTAATTATGCGGCTTAGTGGTTTTATCACTAACGCAAAATTGCCTCCGTAGGTGAGCAGCTTTGGACTAAAGAATAGAAGTGTGGTTGGTGGTTCTTTTACAAACCTAGGTATGGTAAATCAATAATAAAGTTGGACTTCCTTATTATTCTCTTGTGTTATAAATATAGCAATGAGAAACGGTCCGAGACTATGGGACAGTTATTTTAAATTTTAGAGTACATGATTTGTTGTTATGATTTATATTATATGTTGCAAGACTATTTGTTGTATTTAAATTCATGTTCTTGTAAGTTATATTTACATTAACTATATTTTTAAGTAATACCCGGTCCAGTTCTGACGGGTCGTTACAAGTTTGTCATTGAACACCCCAACACCATCTTCTTCCCCAAAATCCCCAACTGACCGATTGCACCCCCAGTTTTGTTGCTGTAGCTACCGTCAACGCCACTCTGTCGCCAATCGAAGCCGCCATGCCACCACTGAGCTGTCGCCGTGCCACCTTGAGCACCCCCGGCCGCCATCAGTCCTCCACGACGCCGGATTGCCATGCCCTAGTGCCACACTCCTGTCGCCAATCCTACCTCCTGCGACCATCACAACTGCTATCTAGTGGTCGCCTCGACGTCTTTGACCCTCCCATGACCTTCCCCAACTGGAGTGGAGCTCAGCCCCACCTACATTGACCGGATCTCCACACCCCACTAGCAACCTCTGTTTTTGCCATTTTTTGGTGAGCGGCTTCCTTTGCTGACCACGTCGACATCTTAGATGTGCTGCACTTGTCGAGCTAGTGCCAACAATACCCCATACCACCATTATCCCACCAGTACCAGAAAGCTGCAGAAAAACCATCGAAACTTATCGAAAAACCACCGAAACCTGCCGGAAAATGGGATTCGTTGGATTTCACCAAATCTTTTGCCAAGCTCATCTAGTCGAACCCAATCGAACTTCGAGCCGCACGATGAAACCCTAGCCGTTGCTAATTGCAGACTACACGAGGTATGATTACCTCCGATTTAATTGGTTAAAATGGATAATTATTAGCACAACATGGTACGATTGATTGTTTCATATAATGAATGCCTGATTGTGAATGAAGTGATGACTTGCATAATTTACTTGATAGTGAATGGTTGTTAGTAATCTAACTAAGTAAATTAAATATGAGCATGCTAATGGACTACAACGTAACTTATAAAAACATAATAAAATTGGTATGAATAGGAAGAGTAAGAATTATTTTTACATTGATGATTGTTGACTGAGATGGATGATGATTGTGTTGTGAGTTTGTTGTTAATGTTGAATTGATGCATCATTCAGTTATTGGGCATTAGTTTCTATATTTGATGTGTAGGTACGGAGCAGGAGTTTGCCACATAGGCTGCAACCACGATTGGAGGTCTGTTAAGGACTCACTCTTGATTTATTGTCTTATTCTATCGTGTTTTGTTTAGAATAGGAAAGAGGAGAAGTCGAATGGTGGGTTTATTGTATTCCACTCCACGCGGGCCATTTAGCCTATCGTATTTTCTAGATTAATAACCCATAAGGATGAGATCCCTCAGTATGTTTTCGAAACTCACATCCAACTCATGATGCATTCTGGCTAATTTTACTAAACTCCCTACCCATGCCTATGTATATGTAGTTTTCAGCATTTTCGATTAAATGTGAGATGACAGAAATTGACGGCCACGTCTTGTGAGATAGGGGTGTGTTTGTCAAAGTGGGCTCTAGAACTGGCAAGCGTCCACTCCATTCTCGAGGGATCCTGATAATTTCACCTTTGAGTTCCTCAAACCCGGAGAAGTGTGGATGTTTAAGGTTGTGCAATGCATGTCTAGACTTGTGACATAAAAGTGTACTAAAGGCGCATGAGTAATATGTACTAAATGTCTCTGTACTCAAGGCTAAGAGTAATACAAAGGATGTAGAGGGTTGAGTGGAAAGAGAATGATTTTCTCAAGAAAAGGGATAGTTTAAATGGTCATAGAAAGAGAATGATATGGAAAGGGGATGCTACAACCCGAGGTCGGTGGTTCCTATTATTGCCCTTATAAGAGTTCTTTAAGAAGTATATGAGGTATTTATTCAACAGGAGGGTTAGCTCTCCTATATCAGATTGATATTAGTTATTTGTGGACCAGTAACACTCGTTACTGACGTCTTTTTACGATATATGTCGGTGAGACACACGAGGAAGGACCACTGTTGGGACTGGGGAGGAGCGCAATGAAATTACGCACACATTTGCTTGCCGAGTGTACATAATGATGATGTGTATTGAAATGTGTTGTCTATGAAATTTAAATGATATCCTATGAGGTTACTATAAATATTTTGCATGTAAATGAAAATGGAAAGTTGAAATTTACAGGGTGAGCGACGAAGCCAGGGTAACTAGAATGTGAAACATGTTGAATCATGTTGTGTTTGGATTGTGCTTTCAATTTTTATCATTATAAATAAATAATGTTGTTATTGATAGGGTGACCTCTATTGCACTTTTAGGGGAAACTCTGTCCTTTTGGTTTTTATTTTAAAATAGTTATTTCTTTTAAACTTTTGTCCCATTGGTTTGTTGGTGTCCTTGTCTGCTCATCATAGTGTGCATGTAAGACCATGTTAGTACCTAAGCATCTTATCAATGTTTTGCATGGACATCACCATCTTAAGACGCCGAGCATAGATCCGGGTCAGCTTAACCAAATCAAGTAGATTAGCCGGTGGCATTTCCGGTCACTAGTGGCATTTTTGGGTCAATTCACAGGTGAAATAAAACAGGGTGTTACACACTTAGTTGCACTTCTGTAACTAAGGAAGACATCAACTTATGCCCAACCTTTGTGGCTTATTGAAATTTAATTATTGTCCAACCTTTGTGAACTTTAATGTGGTTACTTTTGGTCTACATTTTGTTCGTCCAAATTTTTCACCGCACCCCTCGGCTCAATCATGATGACTAACCCAGCCAGTCGTGGTTGAACCCGTGGTTATGCCTAATTTAATAGAAATAAGATACGTGAGATTTATTCAGAAGGAGGGAAAGGGGTCCACGAGATTGAAGAAGACGAAGTCATTGCATTGAGAAGATGAAGTATTGCATTGAGAAGATGAAGTCATTGCATTGAGAAGACGAAGTCATTGCATTGAGAAGACGAAGTATTGCATTGGAGAAGACGAAGTATTGCATTGGAGAAGAAGCTC
>JAURVB010003069.1:0-68310 GCA_033002965.1 Piper betle | reverse complement strand
GACTCGGAATAAATCCTAGAAAAGTTCAGAAACGTTGGCGAAAAAATCACCATAACATCAAATAAAACACCACAACATCCAAATGACATGTCGTGTAACTAATAACCCACCCAAGAATACCATCTAATGCATCCCTAATGCGTTATTCGGCCCTAAGCGAATTCTACAGTCACAACATGAAAAAATAAAAATAATCAACTATATACTCTCGTATCTACTGATAACTCAATCTGCTGAGTACGTATCTGACGCTATCATCGATCCTTGGGTATGCATGAACCCTTATAGCACGTGCACACAGTTGGCTCGGCCCCGCACACGTGTTCTGAAGGCCTGAACTGGACTCGAACCACCGGTCAAATCGACCGGCTAATCAGCAATGAAGCCCTGAGCTCAAGTCGCGGGTTTTACAACCTTCCTGCAAAATTCTCATCCCTCGAAATTTTAAATCAAGGGAGCGTTAGAACACAATGCTGGTAAACTGTAAATCGAGGTTGGAACCGGGAGTATCCTGGTCCAGAAGCTGGCTCGCTCGAACAACTCAGGATACCTCCTCCTGAATCTCGTCCTCACACCTCCCACGTAGATTCTTCAACTTCGTCGATTCCATCAAGCACTCCCACTCAAGGGAACCTTCTTATGTATGAGGGTCTTCACTTGGACGATCAACTATCCTCGCTGCATGACCTCAAAATACGCCAGGTCAGGACCTGGAGTTCTATCCCTTGAACTGACGTAACGTGGGAGTTATTTGGGTGGTACTTCGTCAATAAGGACATCGTGGACTACCGGGTGTACCGACTCGATAGGTGAGGCGACAATGCCAAGCGATAGGCCACCTGACCTATACACGTTCTAGAACGTCGAATGGTCCTATGAACCGCAGGCCAAGCTTCCCACGCATACCAAACCCTCATGTTTCCCTTGGTTGGTGACACCCCTTAGAAGAACATGCTCCTCCGACCATGAAGTGAACCCCACGTCGACATTGGATTAGGGTAGCTTCTCTGTCGGTCTTGAGCTGACCTCATTCTCTTTTAATCCGCATAACCACATCCTGTGTCTGCCGAACCATCTCTGGTCGCACCATCATTGGCTCAATTTGCCTAGAACCCAACACACTAGGGATCTGCACGGCCTACCATATAGCGCTTCAAATGGTGCCATCCCAATACTAGCCTGGTAACTGTTGTTGTAAGCAAATTCCTCCAAAGGCAAATGCTCTGCCTCAGTCGCCTCCAAAATCTAGCATACAGGCCCTAAGCAAATCCTCA
Organism: Piper betle; assembly: GCA_033002965.1. NCBI lineage: Eukaryota > Viridiplantae > Streptophyta > Magnoliopsida > Piperales > Piperaceae > Piper > Piper betle. The sequence goes on along the minus strand of JAURVB010003069.1, from coordinate 67,036 downwards.
AGAATTTGAATAGTTCTTTCAGACTGCCCATTTGTCTGCAGTTGGAAAGTGGTAACTGAACTTCGACTCTATACCCATGGCTGCTTGAAAAGCTCTCCAGAAATGGGACGTAAACCATAGGTCTCTGTCTGAGATGATCTCCAACGGAACTCCATGTAGTCATACTATCTCATCTCGATACAAGGTCGCCAAAGTGGATAGTGGGTAATCCATTCTAATTGGGATAAAATGTGCAGACTTCGTTAGTCTATCCACTATTACCCATACTGCGTTCTCTCTGCTGGCGGTTCTTAGGTAAACCAACTACGAAATCATAAGCTATTGTAAAAACCATGATTTTTATTACAAGACTCGAACCTAAATATTATGAAATAAATATAGATGAACCGATATGGTTGGTTATCAAGTCGACCGGTCATGGTTCGACTTAAGGTCACCTAAAAAATACCTATTCATGAATGGATGATGGGGTGTGAGAATTTAATGAAGGGGCCTAGGAAATACCAATGGATGATGGGGTGTGAGAATTTAATGAAGGGGCTCGTTGAACCTAAGAAATACCAATGGATGATGGGGTATGGGAATTTAATGGAGGGAATGGTTGAAGTGTATATATATGCAGGAGGAGGGAGTATTTCATCCCGCATCTCCGGTCCCAGACGACCTCCCCATTACTGTGTGGGTATTTCATCCCTTATCTTATTTGTTTCCATTAGGATTCTTGCATGCAAGGTTTGTTGAAGACGCCCTGCCAAGTTCCTAGATCTCCAGCGTCTTATGCATGGGGTTCTTGTCGGTTGCTTAGTTGTTTTGTAAATGGGCATGCTAATAATTAATTATCATTAGAATTGCTGAAAATTTAATAAGGAATGAAGACTAACATGAACTAATTACATCATTTAAAATTGATAGTATATTAGTCATGTAAGTTGCATGTAGGTTCATGCAAAATAAAATTATACTAATGTATAATTTTATGCCCTCATTCAGATTAGGGTTCACGGGTCACAGTCAGACGAAATCACAAGTCAGGTACGTATAATAGGTAGAACATCGTACTTTCCTTGTTGGTAGCCTAGGTCGGCCTGAGCCCAGTTTCGACCACCATGCACCGAGTGCAACCGGGGTCAAAAAATTGACTCAGTCCGACACGGGGTTGTATTATGTGCGTAAATTGTGTAATGCATCAACATTATTTTGGAGTAGTGATAGCCGCCCCATAAAAAGGCTACGGCCGGGGTGAGCGAGGCACAGCGATTCCTCCATCGCACTGGAGTGCAGTGATAGCCTCCCCATAAAAAGGCTACGGCCGGGGTGTGTGAGGCACAGACACTAGAATTGGCAGTGAGAGCTTCCCCACAAACGGGGCGTAGTATTCACCTGAATGCAATGATAGCCTCCCCATAAAAAGGCTATGGCTGGTGTGTGTGAGGCACTGGCACTAGAATTGGCAGTGAGAGCTTCCCCACAAACGGGGGTAGCACTCACCTGAGTCCAGTGATAGCCTCCCCATAAAAAGGCTACGGTTGGAGTGTGTGAGACACTGGCACTACAATTGGTAGTGAGCTTCCCCACAAACAGGGCGTAGCAATCACCTGAGTGCAGTGATAGCTTCCCCACAAAGGCTACGGCCGGGGTGTGCAGAGCACTGGCACTGGAGACGGTAGTGGTAGCCTCCCCACAAAAGGGCTACGGCCGGGGTGTGTGGATCACGGCGGATACCTCCTCCGCATTGTTTTGGAGTATAGCGGAATCGCTCCACCGCATATTAAAATAAACATAAGGAAATAGTGGAATGTACTTGATTTGTTTTATCTATTATACTACTTAGTGTTGAAATCACTAACGCGGAATTGCCTCCGCAGGTGTGCAGATACGAAATTAGGTGATTGACAACCAGGGCATGGAGCAAAATAAATATGAGGACTCCTTTTATTATTTATTTGAGAAATAAGTGTGGCTACTGGGAAACGGTCTAAGACTGTGGGATCTTTATATATGTTTTTGTTAAAAAAAATGTTAGACATATTTGCTTAATTGTGAGTAACACCTGGCCAGCTAGGCTCACAATGTTGTGACAAATGGCCGGGTCGTTACAGCTATACTCTCCCACTTCCACTCTGGGGTCTTCAGTGGTTGTAAGGTCCCACCGGGGTGCATGTGTTCAGCTTTCACCTGTAGACACACTAAACACCTGGCTACAGTGTTAAAACCTCTCTTCAGTCCTGGCCACCAATAGGATCGTCGAACATCGTGATACGTCTTCACTCCACCCGGATGCACTGTGCACCTCAAGGTGCAGGCATCGCGAAGAATAGTCTTACGAAGTCCAGGATACTCAATGATGTCTGGAACGAAAAGACGTCCTCTCAATCTAACCAGTCCATCTGCATCCCTGACCAAATCTCTGTGAACTCCCTGCTCTAACCACTGAGCTAATTATTTATCCTCATTCTGTGTAGCTCTAATCTGTTCAAAAATACTCGGCTGAATCAAGAGTCTAGCAATCATTCCAACTAACTGCCTCTGGCATGTATCAATCGGGGTCACTGAAACTTCTGCCATCCCCACTGAATCTCGAACTGGCCTCCTACTCAAGGTGTCTGCTACTACATTCGCCTTGCCCTCATGATATGAGATATCAATCTCATAATCAGACAACAACTCCAACCATCTCCTCTGTCGACTGTTCAAATCTTTCTGTGTGAAGATATACTTCAGACTTTTGTGATCAGTCAAAAGTCGGAAGGAAGTCCCATAGAGGTAATATCTTTATATTTTGAGGGCAAAAACTACTGCTGCAAGTTCCAAATCGCGAGTAGGGTAGTTACGCTCATGCACCTTCAGCTGACGAGATGCATATGTGATACCCTTATCTCTCTGCATCAAAACACAGCCAAGGCCAATCCCTGAGGCATCTGTGTAGACTACAAAGTCATCATGCCCCTCTGGTAATGTAAGAAGTGGCGCCGAAGTCAATCTCTCCTTCAACGTCTTGAAACTCTACTCACACTCGTCAGTCCATACAAAGTGTTTGTCTTTCTTAGTCAGCTGCGTGAGAGGTGCTGCTATGGAGGAAAAACCTCGTATGAAACAATGGTAATATCATGCTAGACCAAGGAACTCCGTATCTTGGAAGGTGTTCTCGGTTGTCCCCACTATACGACTGCCTCTATCTTCATTGGATCCACTGAAATCCTTGCTGCTGATATAATATGCCCTAAGAAATTTGTAACGACCCAGCCCAAAGTGCAACGTAATGGGCTAAGTCATTTCTTTAAAATGGGTACCCCGAAAGTTAAAGATCTATAGTCCATTCCCACTTATAAACATGATCTTCTCCCAGTAGGTATTAGATGTGGGACTAAGTTGAGGGATCTCACAATCCACCCACCTTAGGAAATTTCGTCCCCGAAATGCCTATTCTTGGCCCGTTGCTAGCCCCAACCCACGTCCTTTCGGCCCGTGACCGACAACCTAGCCAACGTTTCTAGTCTTGGCCCGTTGCTAACCCCAGCCCACGACCTTTTTAGGCTGTGACCGGCAGCCTAGCCAACGTCCCTAGTCCATCCCACCATCTAACATGGAACCAGGTTGGCTCTGATACCATTTGTAATGACCCAGCCCAAAGTGCAACGTAATGGGCTAAGTCATTTCTTTAAAATGGGTACCCCGGAAGTTAAAGATCTCTAGTCCATTCCCACTTATAAACAGGATCTTCTCCCAGTAGGTATTAGATGTGGGACTAAGTTGTGGGATCTCACAATCCACCCACCTTAGGGAATTTCGTCCCTAAAATGCCTATTCTTGGCCCGTTGCTAGCCCCAGCCCACGACCTTTCTGGCCCGTGACCGACAGCCTAGCCAACGTTTCTAATCCAGCCCACCATCTAACACGGAAACAGGTCGGCTCTGATACCATTTGTAACGACCCAGCCCAAAGTGCAACGTAATGGGCCAAGTCATTTCTTTAAAATGGGTACCCCGGAAGTTAAAGATCTCTAGTCCATTCCCACCCACTTTTAAACAGGATCTTCTCCGAGTAAGTATTAGATGTGGGACTAAGTTGAGGGATCTCACAATCCACCCACCTTAGGAAATTTTGTCCCCGAAATGCCTATATTTGGCACGTTGCTAGCCCCAGCCCATGACCATTCTTGGCCCGTGACCGGCAGCCTAGCCAACGTCCCTAGTCCATCCCACTATCTAACATAGAACCAGGTCGGCTCTGATACCATTTGTAACGACCCAGCCCAAAGTGCAACGTAATGGGCTAAGTCATTTCTTTAAAATAGGTACCCCAGAAGTTAAAGATCTATACTTATAAACAGGATCTTCTCCCAGTAGGTATTAGATGTGGGACTAAGTTGAGGGATCTCACAAAATTGACCTTTAAAAGCCAAAAGTCACACTTCACAAATTTTTCGTGCAATCTGTGCTCTCTTAGGGTTTGTAACACTGTACGGAGATGCTGCTCATGTTCTTCCCTCGATGAGGAATACATCAAAATGTCGTCCACGAAGACTATTACAAATCGATCCAAAAGGGACTGAACACTTTTTTCATTAGGTCCATGAATGCTGTTGGGCATTTGTCAATCTGAAACCAAATAATCATAGTGTCCATACCTTGTTCTAAATGCAGTCTTTGGAATATCCTTTGCTCTAATCCTCAACTGGTGGTAGCCGAATCTCAAATCAATCTTTGAAAAGACCATTGCTAAGCTCAACTGGTCAAATAGGTTATCAATGCGAGGAATAGGGTATCTGTTTTTAATGGTCACATGGTTTAGCATCCTATAATCGATGCATAAATGCAGCATCCTTCTTCTTCACAAACAACACCGGTGCTCCCCATGGTGACATGCTCGATCGGATAGAACCCTGATCCAATAGTGTCTGCAATTACTCCTTGAGCTCTCAGAGTTCCAGTGGTACCGTCCTATATGGGGTTCCAGTGGTACCGTCCTATATGGGGATCTATAACAAAATCGACCCCTCTCTTCGGTGGCAATCTGGTGATCTCATCTGAAAAGACATCTGCAAATTCCCTGACAATTGGAATCAGCTCAACACTGGGCTTGTCCCCTGAGCCATTCTGTTCCGCCAACACTAAAAAGGCCATCAACAACTCACAACCCTTGTCCAACTGTCTCACTGCATTCTGATAGGAGATCCATTCTTTCTATCTGTTTCTGCCCTGACCGTGGAAAAAGAAAAGACGCCTTCCCTGTTGAAAAGTCACCATCTTCTTCCGGTAATCTATTAGAGCTCCATGCTTGAACATCCAATCCATCCCGAAGATCACATCGAACTGTGTCATCTTGTCACGACAGTTGTGCCCGCTAATGCCTCTTCAACTGTGGCTGCATATATCTTCACTGACTGTTCCATCGGGCATGCCATGCTCTTAAACACGCCAATTGCTGATGAAATCCATAAAAAAAACTCTTCTGCGTCTAGCTTCCCTAGGAAAGAGCGCCCTCCATTTTTCACAAATTGTTCATACTGCCAGAATCTACCATCTCTTACATCTGTAGATCTGTTTGGGCCCCCGCCTATCTCAAATTGTGGTGACTACGACACTACCACTGCCGGTATGCTACCCCTTGCTGCCTGCCCACTACTAGCTCCAGGAGGTCCACTGTCATGAATGCACATCCCAGTCTGAAGAGGAGCAATTAGAGGAGCTGTAGGGGTGGTCCCTGCTACGCTGATGAAGGAGGAGGAGGCGGCAGCGGGTAGCCCATGGGAGAAGTGGCCTCTCCTCGTACTCCGTCATCTCCTAACGGCCTCTTCTCAACTCGAGTTATAGAGAGGGCTATCTGACGAAGCTCTCTCCTGAACTCTTCCTGGCTCTCTTGTATCTGCCTCTATGTCTCTACCAATTGGGTAATGACTGCATCTTTCTCAGTCTGGCGACTACGAGAACTACGGTGGCTAATCGACGCACGCACATTGGCTTCTCTTGACGGTGGTTGATCTTTCGGCCTACTAGATGCTGTCTCGTTGGGTGCACGACTAGGACTAGTATGCCTGGGAGGAGAAGGAGATGGATCCCTAGTCTGAGTCTTGTGAGTTGCTCTAACCATGGTGATTGACGCTCACTAATCAAACTTGTGCACACTGTCATTCAACTACGTGGTGAGAAATCTGCAAACTAAAACGAGTTAATCAAGAAAACATACCTGCCGGCTTGACTCGGAGTAGCCTTGCACGCACATGACCTGTAACGGTATCTTCCATCTTAATCGATCAAGAGTTAGCTCTGATACCAATCTTGTAACGCCCCAATCCTATTTACTATCAACCCGAACCAAAACTGTTACAAAGGATCGAACTACTCGTAAACCGATTAAGTTGGTTGACCCAAAACCTAAACGGCTACGACATAACCCTCTCGACGTCTCAAGATAGAGCACGCCACTAATGCACAAACAATATATAAATGAGAAGCAAAACCCTAACAGGATACTACGTAAATCTCATGATGATAGCCACACACACAAAAATAATTAAAATAGCAACAAAATTCATAAAAATCCTGAAATAAAACGGACAGAGCCTCCCCTAAAAGCGTAATTAAGGGGACGACCTGTTAAAATACAACACAATATAGTATATATATAAAACAATAATTTATATCTCAATAGGATTCAAATCATCCACACATATTGTCATTGGCATCTCGCCCACCTGCAATTCATGCTCATCATGTTTTTGTTCATTTTCAACTCAACATAGCTGATCATTCTTGGACATTAGAACATTTCCAAAATAATTCATACATATATAAGAAAAAGACCTACAAGTCTCATACCTCATGCATATGTACACAACCATATATATATCACCAAGCATCATTCAACCCACATCATATCTTACGCAAAAGTCGACGTGGCGCCAGGCATGTGTGTGCAATGCAAACGCTAGTCCTTCGTCAAGGCCGGCATACACCATTCATCATCCTCATCTACATATAGTAGAAAAACGTCAGCAACGGGTGTCACTAGTCCGGAAATAACTAATATCAAACTGGAACATGAGAGCAAACTCTCATGGAAAGCAAACAATCATATATCTTCCTCAAGAACTCTCATAAGGGCAACTACAAAGGAGCCGTTGAGCAGCTGACTCAATAGCATCCTGATCTATCTGGTACTGTGCCGCTCTCGGCACTTCTTTTCAGTACTTCACGTAAAACTTTATCCTAAGCCCTCTCTGAACCTCCATATTACTCCTGGCCTTGAGCATGAAGGTCGAGCACTCTCAGGCAGTCGCCTTTAGTACCCTTTGAACCACAAGTCCAGACATGCACTGTACTAAATAGTACCTGTAAAACCTCCACGTTCTCCGGGTGTGAGGAACTCAAATGCGGAGTTGTCAGAATCCCTCGGGAATGGAACAATCCGCTGGCACTAATCCAGAGCCCGCTTTGACTGGCACGGCATCCGCTCATGGCACGTGCAAGTTGACTCATCTTCTCTTGTCTCACTGAAAACTTGATAAAACTATTTATAAGTGTAACGACCTGGTTCAAAGTGCAACGTAATGGGCTAAGTCATCTCTTTAAACGTGGTGAACCCAAGTTAAAGATCTATAATCCATTCCCACTTATCAATAGGATCTTCTCCCAGTAAGTATTAAATGTGGGACTAAGTTGAGGGATCTCACAATCCCCCCACCTTAGGAAATTATGTCCCCAAAATGCTTATACTTAGCTCGTTGCTAGCCCCAGCCAACAACCTTTCTGGCCCGTGACCGGCAACCTAGCCAATGCCTTAATCTAGCCCACCATCTAACATAGAACCCGATTGCTCTGATACCACCTGTAACGACCCGGCCATTTGTCACAACATTGTGGGCCTAGCTGGCCAGGTGTTACTCACAATTAAGCAAATATGTCTAACATTTTTTTTAACAAAAACATATATAAAGATCCCACAGTCTTAGACCGTTTCCCAGTAGCCACACTTATTTCTCAAATAAATAATAAAAGGAGTCCTCATATTTATTTTGCTCCATGCCCTAGTTGTCAATCACCTACTTTCGTATCTGCACACCTGCGGAGGCAATTCCGCGTTAGTGATTACAACACTAAGTAGTATAATAGATAAAACAAATCAAGTACATTCCACTATTTCCTTATGTTTATTTTAATATGCGGTGGAGCTGATTCCGCTATACTCCAAAACAATGCGGAGGAGGTATCCGCTGTGATCCGCACACCCCGGCCGTAGCCCTTTTGTGGGGAGGCTACCACTACCGTCTCCAGTGCCAGTGCCTCGCACACCCTGGCCATAGCCTTTTTGTGGGGAAGCTATCACTGCACTCAGGTGATTGCTACGCCCCGTTTGTGGGGAAGCTCTCACTACCAATTCTAGTGCCAGTGCCTCACACACCCCAGCCGTAGCCTTTTTATGGGGAGGCTATCACTGCACTCAGGTGAATGCTACGCCCCGTTTGTGGGGAAGTTCTCACTGCCAATTCTAGTGCCAGTGCCTCACACACCCAGACCGTAGCCTTTTTATGGGGAGGCTATCACTGCACTCAGGTGAATGTTATGCCCCGTTTGTGGGGAAGCTCTCACTGCCAATTCTAGTGCCAGTGCCTCACACACCCTGGCCGTAGCCTTTTTATGGGGAGGCTATCACTGCACTCCAGTGCGATGGAGGAATCGTTGTGCCTCGCTCACCCCGGCCGTAGCCTTTTTATGGGGCGGCTATCACTACTCCAAAACAATGTCGATGCATTACACAATTTACGCACATAATACGACCCCGTGTCGGACTAAGTCAATTCTTTGACCTCGGTTGCACTCGGTGCATGGTGGTCGAATCTGGGCTCAGGCCGACCTAGGCTACCAACAAGGAAAGTACGATGTTCTACCTATTATACGTACCTGACTTGTGATTTCGTCTGACTGTGACCCGTGAACCCTAATCTGAATGAGGGCATAAAATTATACATTAGTATAATTTTATTTTGCATGAACCTACATGCAACTTACATGACTAATATACTATCAATTTTAAATGATGTAATTAGTTCATGTTAGTCTTCATTCCTTATTAAATTTTCAGCAATTCTAATGATAATTAATTATTAACATGTCCATTTACAAAACAACTAAGCAATCGACAAGAACCCCATGCATAAGACGCTGGAGATCTAGCAACTTGGCAGGGCGTCTTCAACAAACCTTGCATGCAAGAATCCTAATGGAAACAAATAAGATGAGGGATGAAATACTCACACAGTAATGGGGAGGTCGCCTGGGACGGAGATGAGGGATGAAATACTCCCTCCTCCTGCATATATATACACTTCAACCATTCCCTCCATTAAATTCTCATACCCCATCATCCATTGGTATTTCCTAGGTTCAACGAGCCCCTTCATTAAATTCTCACACCCCATCATCCATTGGTATTTCCTAGGTTCAACGACCCCTTCATTAAATTCTCACACCCCATCATCCATTCATGAATAGGTATTTTCTAGGTGACCTTAAGTCGAACCATGACCGGTCGACTTGATAACCAACCATATTGGTTCATCTATATTTATTTCATAATATTTAGGTTCGAGTCTTGTAATAAAAATCATGGTTTTTACAATCTCCCCAACTTAGAAATATTTCGTCCCCGAAATATTATAACAGCAAGATGATAAGCATGATTAATTATATCTTCGGGATCTCAGGCTGCTCCTGTTGTTGCTTCAGGGGCTGACGACACTCATTTTGCAGGTGTCCCGTCTTTCCGTAATTGTAGCACCGACGGGGCTCACTGCATAACCCTGAATGCATCTTGTTGCAATTTTTACATAGTCGATACGGAATCTCCTGAAACTTCCTTTTGCGGTTCCCATCGACATTCCGTTGATAGTTCTGCTGCTGGTGTTCTGCAGACCTGTTTTTGCTACTACCCTGGTTGGCATTCTTATGTTGCATAGTAGCCTTCCCCTGTTTCTGTGCACGGACATAGTCGTACACCAACTCATGAGTAGTGGCTGCCTCAATCACTTCGGTTATAGTGCCTCTTGGCGCCGTAGCAACCCTACTCCTCAATTCGGGCTTCAACCCCCAGAAAAATTTGTCTGCTCTGGCTCGGGCAGTTGCCAGACTCCCAGCTGCAAATCTCTCCAATTGCAAGAAATTTTTGCATACTCTCGGACTGAATCATCCCTCTGAGTTAGAGTGGCAAATTCCAGTGCTTTCTTCTGGACAACAGACTCAGGAAAGTATTGTCCATTGAAAGCTGTTACAAATTCCGCCCAAGGAATGGACGAAATCTCCCGTTGATGGAACGCAGTCTTCTCCATGGATTTCCACCAATAGGATGCTTCCTCCTGAAGCATGCATGTCGCCAACCTCACCTGATGGCGATGAGGCACAGAGAGAGCTCTAAATGCTTTCTCAGTAATGTCCAACCAGCTCTCCGCCTTCATTGGATCAGTCCCACCAATGAATACCTCAGCTCCGTTCCTCCGGAATTTCTCTACAGTGTATCGATCACTGTCATCCCCAACTGGCAGTACCACTTGTCGGACTACCGGTGGCACTGGGTTTGGAAGTTCCCCTCGCTCGCCCGGGTCAGCTATCCCTACCCGCTCTTGGGCGCTCCCCTGGTCCCCATTTGGGACACTACTAGGACCCGCAGCCGAATTTGGATCTCCATTCCCTGTTACCAATCCCGGTAATCGCTGCGCTATGTTCTGAATCACAGAACTGGTATTATCTGAAGCCTGCGCAAGTCCCTGTATGGCCGTCAAAATTTGGCCTAACACACTCTCCACGTTCGTGTCCGACTGCGCAGCTTGGCTCGACTTCCTTCGGGTGCCTGCCATCTAAAATTTATTCCGTTATGGTTGATTAAATAATTTTTTTTATGCTTACTTCGGTTTGTTAGTGAGTCCACTAATTCCCTAATGACATACCCCATTGGAGAAAGATAAATATTGGACTCTTCAACAAGGTACTTGAGTCATAAGATGTGAGCTTTTGGGAAACCTGGCTCTGATACCACCTGTAACGACCCGGTTCAAAGTGCATTGTAATGGGCTAAGTCATCTCTTTAAACGTGTGAACCCAAGTTAAAGATCTATAGTCCATTCCCACTTATCAACAGGATCTTCTCCCAGTAGGTATTAAATGTGGGACTAAGTTGAGGGATCTCACAATAAGGCTGGGTCGGGATTTATTATAATAGGCCCGAAGGCAACTTGAGGTGGATCTTATTTTCGAAAACAAGCTCGAGGGATCTCATCCTCGAGGGTTATTAATTCCGAAAACAATCGACCAGATGACCCGTGTTAGGTGGGGTCCGATAAATCATCCACCTGACACGTCCTACAATCAATAAATCAAATCACCGATAGAGTAGAGCGATAAAACCTGAGAAGCGTGTCCTAACGGACCTGTCAGAAGCTCCAAGCGCAGTCTCGTGCCTAGACGGCGAGCTCCTGCAACGAACCTACATGAACATAACTATTTACTAACGCCCATACATATATGATGCACGCCTATATAACTAATATATCCACATGCATACATGAATCTAATCAAACATGACAATCATCTCAACAATCACACTAAATCTCTAATTGTCAAGCAAGTTAATAATTTTATGATTTCCTACGTTACTTATTACCTAACACTTTTAATTCCAATTTCAAAGTATACCTATTCTAATTAGGTGACAATGGTTTAATCAATTTAATCCATTTAACTTAATACTAGCATGCAAAAACCTAATTCATGCAAATTCATAAATTAACTCGTTAACAAGCATTTAATTAACTATTCCATGGTTTACTAACAATTCCATTAGCAAGCATTTACATCACGCAACACAATCTACGCTAATCATCACATGTTTATCATAATTCACAATTAATTAAACTAAAATCATGAAGTTAATAAAATTAATTCCAATATGCTACCATGACCACAACATGTATGTAATAATTCTAAAAAAAGAAGGAAGAACCACCTCGCGATCGGCGCTGAAATCGGTGCCGACGGACAAAGGCGGTGAAGGCGCGCCGGCGGTTTTCTGGCGACTGTGCCGGCGGTTTTTCGGCAGTTCCGGTGGTTTTCCGGCGACTGCTCCGGCGGGGCAATCGGAGGTAGGGGTCAGCACCGTCTCGGCGAGCTTGACCCAATGGTGGTGACGACAAGGGCGGCCGCGGCGGCGATGGCCACCGGCGACGAGGTCGATTTCGGTCGGGGCGGTCGATCGCTCCGATCAGACCCACGGCCGGCCTCGACGGCGGCGCTAGGTAAGGGGGAAAGGTAGGGGAAGTCGAGGGGAGAGCTTCGACGTCACGGCGGCGGCGGTCCGGCGCAGACGGCGGCAGAATCGCGTCGGGAACGGCCATGAAATCGAGGGCGATTTCCGGCGTCACGACGGCTGGACGGTGGCCGGGCGTGGTCGAGGCGGCAAGGCGACGGCACGGCCGGGCTGGGCGGCGTCGATCGGCGGCGGGGTGGCGTCGGCGGCGGTGGCAAAATCTCAGGGCGGCGGCTAGGGTTTGGGCGGTGAAGGGAAAGTGTCGGGGAAGAGGATGAGAAGTATAGGGTGGTGGCAAAGTTGTAAATAAGACTTGACTCGACACCGGCTCGAGTCAAGAATGATAACTGACTCGGAATAAATCCTAGAAAAATTCAGAAAAATTGGGAAAAAATCCCATAAAATCAAATAAAACACCACAACATCCAAATGACATGCCGTATAACTAATAACCCACCCGAATACCATCTAACGCGTCCTAATGCGTTATTCGGCCTAAACTAATTCTACGGTCACAACATGAAAAAAATAAAAATCATCAACTGTATACTCTCATATCTACTGATAACTCAGTCTGCTGATGCGTATCTGACGCTATCATCGATACTTGGGTATACATGAACCCTCATAGCACGTGCACACGGTCGGCCTCGGCCCCGCACACGTGTTCTGAAAGCTGAACCGACTCGAACCACGGTCAAACCGACCGGCTAACGACTATAAAACCCTGACTCGAGTCGCGGGTTTTACAGTCTCATTTTGGTTTGGTTCTTGAGCATAAACCAGATTTTGGGTGTTACAGTAAGGGATGACACGACGACACACCAGTGGAGCTCAGCGGCGTCGATCGATGGCTGGTGCGACAACCGGCGGTGGCATCGACAGCAAAGATCGTGGCAATGACTAGGGTTAGAGGAGAAAGCTTCGGGAGGGTTTTGGGTGGTGATTTTGTAAATAAAAGTTGACTCGACTCTGACTAGAGTAAAAATAATAATTAACTAATAATAAATTTAAAAAATCCAAATAAATATGAAAAACTCCCATAAAATATAATACACTCCATAACGTCAAAATGACATGTTCTATAACTAATAACCCACCCAAACTGCTATATAATGTACCCTAATGCGTTATTCAGCCTAAAAATAATTTTATGATCAAATATATTAAAAAAATAACTTGCATACTATCATATACTAGTGATAACTTTTATTACATTATTATCATATACTTGAATACCCTTTGATCCTCATCACTAATAACGCACAACTGCCTTAGGCTCATACAAGCGTATCATAAAATTGACTCGACTTGACTGACGATTGAACCGCTGATTCGCTATCGTAAAACTCTAACTCGAGTCACGGGTTTTACAACTTTGGTTGTAAGACTCAATCAATTGTAAAAAATCTCCTAGTCATTTAATATCTATGGTGGTAATTTTGAAATTTTAATAATAAATGAGTCAAACTATTATGCATGTTTAGTCGCTGATGGGGTTATATTACAGCCAAATTAATTGCAAGACCTTATTGCTAATTATTAATCATTTTATTATTTCAAAAATGAGTGAGTACTCTTATTTATGATTTCATGGTTGTTCATTAAGTCTTCTGTATGAAAATTTTTGTTCCTATTTAATTTAATTAGTTTATTAAATAATTACTCAAAATGTCGGGATTTATGAATGTTGTCCATTGGGTCTTACAACTAATGAATGCAAGATCTTCCTACTTAATATTTTCCTTCCCATTTAATTTAATTAATTTATTTATTAAATAACTAGTCGATGCACAATATTTATGAATGTTTTTTAAATAATAATTTTAAACATATTATCAGTACACATTTTATCGATTATTTTTAGAGTTTTTTATCATCAAATGAAGAATATTTTTTTATATTTTTAGCCCACCCCCACACCATCAGCCGGGCCATGCCCAATCTGCCCTGCCTAGCCACCCCTTCACCACTGGCCCCTTCCATCCCCCGCGCACCGGCCGCTGCCCCCACCCAATTTGCCGTCCCCCGTCAACCTGTCGCTACTCACCCTCCCCGCCCCGCCCCCATTCTTGGTTGATCCATGCAAAGGCATTGATCCATGAATCCAAGCTACTGCACCACCACCACATGGTAAATATGAGTTATCATAAAATAGCGTTACAATGACCAAAGAATGTTATAAACTTTTGTTTTTCCTTTGTTTTCTGGCAATCGGTGACATTTTATCCAAAAAATGGTTTTATCTTTGCTGAAAAGGAAGAAATATTGGAATATAACATGAGTTGCCTTGGGCTTTTGGAGAGCTTTCCAACGAGCCACATCCTTCACAAGAACAAATGGTTCACGAATGTTCATATTGGAGTTTCTATGCTCAGGCATTTCCCACAGAATTTACCATTACAACTCTCAGCATATGATTCAATTCGATTGAAGTTCGTTAAGAGTAAAAGAACGTATCAAGAGTAGACCACCCGTGCTGTGAACATGCAAATGTATGCCATGTGCCAATCGCCTGAAACATATTGCAATTCTTCGTAAGATGAAATGAAGAAATGTTTACAAAAAACAGGATCAACATGAATGCAAAAACAGTTGTACCTACTCCAGAGAGCTTTGTAACGCCATCCTCCCTTTGTAGAATAGGATGATCATCATCGAATTGGATCCAGTCCCCTGGTACCAACAAAATATTAAGTCAACTGGGAAGAAACAAATTTGGAAGAACTTGCTCTTAGAAAGCTATCAGGGGAAAGGAGCTTGACATTTTTCCTGCTTAACCCGCGCAACATAGTGACCAGAGTCAGCACTACCCCTTGTCTGTCAACACAGCAACCAACTCATTGATACCAGTCAAGTGCATTGCTTATCAGTAGATTCACCTGTCAAGGATAAGATAAACAATATAATAAAAAGGCATAACAGTACAATTTCCATGCCAGTGACAGCTTTACCATTTAACTACTTGCAAAAAAGAAAAGGCAGGGAGATAATTAACATTAGAAATTTGGGGAATAGAGAATCACATGCCGGTGACAGTGACAATTCTACATCTTAAAATAGTTGGAATATCTACAAAAAGCAAGCAAATTGAGAATACTCAATTGTGAAAAATCAAAAAAATTAATTGCACTATTTGGGCACTACACTTTTTGCTTTTTATAGCAGACCTTTTTAGTGAGTAGGAGTACAGACATAGGAAGGTTCAACCATCGCCCGAAAAATTACACTTGCACCTGAAAAGATTGTTTACTGAACAGTTTTTAAGCATCCATAGCCAAGTAAATATACCATCCTCCAGCACATTTCTTTATAGACGTCTGACACAAAAAGAAGCCAAAAATGGAAGCTATTACTCATTCACTTGATACATGTTCATTCATGGACAATAATTCGTTCAAACTAAATTGGAGAAATTAAGGTATATGTCAAAGGTAGAAAGGAATGCTTACCCTCAGGTTTTGCTTCTCCTGGTTGGTGCTCACTTTCCCCAGAGGATGCCTGAAGACAGACGAGCCATGAAATATACTCCAAAAACAAACTTATGTTTTACAACCTTAATATACTTCTACAACTAACATTTGGGTATCGTCAATGGAATAAATCAACCACTTTTATCTACCAAAACTCACATTCTTTGCAACAGATCTCATACAAATCCAAAGAGAATTTTGGCACACTTAGGTGTACCTTATAACCTAAGTACTATCCTTTATTAGAAAAATGATTTTTCTTAACATGCTAAATTTAAGGGGACCATTTAGCAGAATAATACGAAGAAAATTACTTGCTTCTCCAAACTCAACCCAGTCAAACTAATGAGAACCAAAGCTAAATTCATCTTCAAAAAACTAATTCAGAAAAATAGACACTCATTTCTAGGCAACTGCCATCCTACCGAAGGCATATACTAAGAAAAACAAACTTGAAATGCATACTGAGCACTATGGATTACATGCACCTTATAGACAGCAGATTCACATAAAGATTGTAATTGCTTGTACCTCTGCTTCTTGCATCACAACGTCATTGACTTTTGAGCTGTTTTTTGCCATCTTTTTTCAGACCAAACTTGTCATCTTCTCTCTCTTAATATCTTCATTCGTGAAGGTGAATAATGCAAAGCACCAAGAACATTTTACAAAACCTACCTCCTGACCAAATATAAAAAGATATCGCATTTGAACAGGTGAAAGTGCTACCTGGCGCGGAGCTTATAGTTTTTCTTGAAGACTGTCTGAACAGAGGTCATAAACATCCAACACCAAATGGATAGTCTACTTTCTAGAATGAGAAGAAAAATGGTTCACTTGCAGGCAAATACAAGGATAACAAAAGCTTAAAGAGTGATCAACATCAAAGAAATAGAAACATGCAACTTGCTTCAATCACCAACCACATTATTTAAGCCCTATCCCAACAAGGTGAGATTAGCGAAATTGATTTTACATTATCAGCTGATTTTTCCACCTATATTGATTAAACCCATGCAAAAACAAAATCGCAAGTTTTGACCATGGATGCCCCCCCACTGGGGTAACCATCAATCGAGATAAAAGTAAAATGCAATTTAACATAGTTGTCAGAGGATAGACTTCATAAGATGATTATTAATTGAAAAATGAGCGACAATCCTGCCGCATGAAGTCTCCATTATGTTGCTGACCAAACTGAGGAAACTTCTTTCGTAATGTCTATTAAAAAGGTAGTCTGATTATTATAGTGAAAAGCAGATGAGAAGCATTATAAAAGAATCAAATTAAAGGAAAAAATTTATATGACTGCAAGGCAACAAGTGAATGGGAAAACAAACCATCCAAAAATGAATGGGGGCAACAGGTTTAGCATTCCAATCAAGCTCATTTTAAAGATCACGTGTTGCTATTGTCAGAAAATGTGAGGGTTGATCTAAGTCCCCACTCCTACTTGATTGATTGTAGCTGATTCACCAAGAAGTTGTAAAGTATATTTGAAAAAAAAGGAAATAGTTAATGTCAATAAGGAGCAAGGAAAAGAAGAATACCCTGACAAAGCAGACTTCAGTTCAGGGACTGAATGCAAGCACTGCAAAGTGGTGTTCATGTAGCAGGTATTTCCAAGATTAAACAAACCAGCAGAATGACCCTTGCAAAGGATAAAATATGTCAATCAATAAACTTACTCCAATTACAACAAGAAATATCCTATAAAATAAAAAAATAAATATGCAAAACAAGCAAGCGAGTAAGCATTCTATGGTACCACAATCATATAGTGGAGTTACAAGCTATACCACAGCAACTGCTTGCTCCTCCTCTGGAAGGTATTCAATGAAGACAACGCCTTATTCAGGTGCTTTGACAATTTCATCAGCAGTTCCCATCATCATAATCTTTGACCCTGGCAGAAAAAAGTTTTGCATATCATGCAACTAGGAGATTATTTTTTTAAAAATATACTAAATGAAAAGTTCAATAATAATTGTCTTCAGCAGATCTAAGCTGCTTTAAAGAAAAGAATATAAATCCAAAGATCCCAGTCTAAGTAGAGTACGCTAGCCTGTCAAACCAGTTTGGAGGGTATTGGGCACACATAGGGCTGAATGGAAATCCATGTTTAGCATTGAGGAGTTTGAAAGGTATCGAATAGTGAACTGGAACACCTAAAGAGAGAACTTTGATACTTGGCTATAAAATGGGAAAAACAGTTGATAAGGACCCAAGATCAAGCTAAATGGTTATAGTAGGCTCAACATGCCTCAAATAAAAATCAAGATTTTTAGTCCAAGAATTAGTTTACAAGAGGGTAGACAGCTGAAGCAAACCACAAAAATATACCATGGGACTTTTAATACGCCCATGGAAACATCAAACAAATCATACCCTACCATTAAATATTGTCACCATAATATGCTAACCCGGTCTAGTCTTAACCGATCTAAAATGAAAATTCTGATCCTTGACATAAAAACGAGCAAAAATAGCACATAAAATCAATATCCTGAAAATCGCATATTAACAGATTAGGTAAGTTCAGTGGCCCAAAACAGGCTTAGGTAGGGTCTACACATAATAGGTGTAAATCCTAATATACAGGGTTATTCCACCCAACTCTCTAAACAAGTTAGGTGGGTCTGGATTGAATCTGATAAAAGTAAATGAAATAATCTGAGTCTCTTACACGGATTTGCAAAGAAGTACATTAAACAATGGTTTTGGTAGAACCAATCAGCTTCAGGTACAATTGTGGTCAAGGCAGAATTCAGGTACAGCCAGATTCGAGTGTTGTCAGGTTTTATCACTTATATACTGGTTTGAACCAGAGCTTCGAGGCCCAATTACAACTCTTAAAAAACTCATTGGCCACAGTGGCTAAAAAGAAAGGCTAAGAGAATAATGAAATATACTAAGAAAAAGATGCTTGATACATACATCTTTAACTCCAACCGTTGACCAATCTGCATTGTCCTGCATTTACAGTCAAGAAGCAGGGAAACTTTTTAAGATTGAGGAACTAGTTGCAACACAAACAACTAAAGAATTTCTACATCAAGAAGGTGAACGCTTTGAACACTTCTCCTGAAACTCCAATATGCTGATTGCTGATGAATCAAAACTTCAATGTTTAACGTACTTACCTTCGATAAGCCACCTTTAACCATAATCTTCTGCCTTTCTGGGGGCACTCCAGTCAGACCATATAATTGGACTTTGAACATTAAAGGAGGCTGGCCTGTGTCAATTTCTACTGCCGGAAACACCTCCTTTTGCCACTTAACACTCACTGTATGCAGTACTTGAGAATCATGTAGTTAGAGATCTGTGGAAAATCTATCTTTAAATGAAAATTAGACTTCCATTAAAATTCAAAGAGCAATATATCTAAACAGTTGTGAAAATTATCAACCATTTCTCTCTTCATCTCCTTCCACCTTTATCCCAAAAGGGGTTGAGGGCATGGATCCTAATCCATGTAAATAACAAATGACAAAGTTTTAATGACCAAATGGCCTTCCCAACACCAACCTCCCTTATCCGGGCTGGGGACCCGGCAATGCACAAGAGATGAGCATTCGCGGGGCATTAATGTTTCCATACTGAAATAACAATGGCAACATGGTAGACAAGTGATTTATAAGAAAGTACAGAACTTCTAAAGCAGAGCAAAACAAATTAAGAATCTAGATAGTAGATAGCAGGAGGTGGGTGAACAACTATATCAGTCTTAGCAAAGATAGTAATTGAGGATAGATAGCCTCCATAAGGAACTTGTTATTACTGAAATCTTGTGATTGAAGATTCTTTAACTTCCAAACGCAATCCTTTCTCAAATTTCATCTGATTTCAACTATTTCAGGAATCTCAAGTTATCAACTGAATTTCAATCATTCAATCCCAATCATGGTTCTAACTTGATATTGACCAATAAACTCGTGAAGGTTCTCCAAATCCTGCTCACACACTCATTAGAGCTGCCCCAGTCTCTAAAGTGGTTGGCTTATATTGGATAAATACATTTAAGGGGGTATGGAAGGCTGACACAATTGTCAAGTTGGTTGTATGAAAAAAAAAAACTTGGGAGATGAAGGCTTGAATAAAAAGGGACTCGATGGCATTATTCTAACCCCTCCTCTTCATCTCTTCTTCTCCCTTAGTTCTCCCCCGATCTTCCTCTTGTCTTCTCAAATCCTCCTCAATTCTTCTAGCACTTTTTTAAATCGGAAATCAGACCTTCAATCCTCACATCACAGATCAGAATTCATCTTAAAACTCAGCAAGATCGTATCAGCCTTCCCTCTTCGCGGCCCGCTCATCAAACCAGAGAAACCATCTACAAACAGTTAAAGTTGCATCCTGAACTTGCAGCACAATCGATGATTCACCGATCTTTCACTGTTTCTCACTCAAATCAAACGCATTAAAAAAATACACCATATGTATGTGCCCATAAAACGCTACACATACACATACTCTATGAAATTCAAGAAACACGCGCAACTTATAGAATCGCAAATTCAGACACTATCCAATGCAACACATAACTAAAAACTCTCACCGATGCCTCAGAGAAAGCTTAAAAAAAAAATAAAGAAAGAAAACCAGAGCCAATACACAGTTTTAAAGCAGGCTACCTGTATCGATTCGGAATTAAGCATCTAATCCATGCATGACAAAAAAAAGGAACCGATTCACCGGCAAAGGAACGAATGCGAGAAAGATTAGAAACAATATACATGAAATGAAGGGAAGGATGAAGACGGAGGAGAGAACCTGTCGGCATGACCGCAAAGATTGGAGCTTTTCGGCAGGGAGGGGGAAGGAGAGGCTCGGAAACGAGAAAGACCGTTGCTCGGGGCTTCCAAAGGGGTATTTTAGTTATTTTACGCGAAGAAAATTTCGGATTGAAAAAGTATTTTTTTCCCTTCCCGCTCGATCAAGGGTGCTAATAGCTAGAATTCGAAATCGAAATCGAAATCGGTTTCTCTCAATCTCGTCCGAATTAAAGTTCTGTTCAAACTTTCGTTCAATTCGACATCGATTCGAAGTTTGATAATTTTATTTTTGATATTATAATTGATATAATTTTTATATAATTATCTATATAAAATATAAAAACTTAATAAATATAATTATAGGATATAACAGCTTTACATGATAATAAAATAATTTTATTTCCAAACAAACGGTTTTTCATTGAATTGAAGTTAAACTATTTTAGCATTCCTAAATAATTTTATTTCAAGTTATCTAGAAAAAATATATATGTAAATAATAATCAAGCTTACACGTATTTGACTTGAACTCGACTCGACTTCAACATTTTTGAGCTCAACTCAAATTCGAAATAAATGAATCGAGTTTGAGTACGACTAAACTTGACTTAACTCATTCAATTAGCACCCTATTCATCACTACTTTTTTCTATATAATCTAAAAAAGATACGTAATGTATTTAGTTGCCGAAAGAAAAATTATAGATCGAAAAATTAGTGATTAGTGTGGTATTCCTATTAACTCATGATTCAATGACGAAGTCAAATCTGTTTAATTTTAAAAAATAAAATTGTGATTAGTATGAATACTCCTACCTCAACTCATGATTCAACATAAAGATAACTTTGTTTTATTTTTAAAAAAATAATATGCAATATTGGCACAAGTATATCCACACTCTTTTGTACTAAGTAACCTCAAATATTATATAAAATTTAAATTTTTTTATAATTATAAATATAACATGCTAACATTAATTATGATTACTTTCAAATATATGTGTTTGTGATCTCTCATGTATAATTATTTTTCTTTAAGTTTTCTTATCTTTGAGAGAGGAAGTGATATGACTAAATGCATTTTCCCATCTTATACGAATAGAATATGAATGACTTGTACGTCCTAGAGCCTCCCATTCTACCTGCCTTACCCTGCTCCCCTAAATATTGAGCCCCCTTCTACTCATACCCATCACATGATCACTCAGTAAATGACCGGCTCCCTCAAGCCCAAGTGCCATTTACCCTCCAAACATCCCCTCCCAACGCCCACTAGTGAAATTGAACTCATACACTATAGCCATGCCTTGAAACTCAAACACCGGTGTTTGGCTATGTCAAAAGAGTTTGACGCTCTCTTAAAAAATCATACCTCTATTTGAACACGGGTGCTAGAAATAATGGTGCAATGCCTGGGTGACCCGGCGCTACAAGCGCTAGTTTTGTTGACCCGGGCATTAGTGTACGGTTAAGAACCGCAACAGGTATTCTTTTTAAATGTTATTCTTTTCAAAGGTGATACCTTTTTAACTTATTTTTCATAATTCTTCGTCGGTCTTCCTCTTAAGTTGAATAAGCGGAGATTTTGGGTGATTAAAATTGATTTTTGACTAAGTCTTCAATAATTTTAGGTGAATAGAGTGTTTTTCTTTTTCTTCTCATTTTAGATTCCAACCGAGAAGACTAGGAAAAGGAAGGATCAAGGATGCCATATCTCTTAGAAGCTAGACTAGTTTCTTATGAACAAGTCAGAAATGCCTCAACAAAAATGGATGGAATTGGACCTAAACAGGCCATTCAAAGGTGTATTCTCTTTTATTTCCTATACTCACTGAAAAATAAATCCATTCAATACAAGTTACCAGTGAAAGACCTTAATGTAGAGGGTTATAATTTTATATTAAAGAAAGCACTTTGTACATGCCTTGGATTTGAGTTTTTTCGTCAAATTATCTATTTTATGTTGCTTCATTTATCAGGTGTGAAATTTCAGTATTTCTCTAATATTTTCCCTTTAATTTCAATTTATCTATGGAATTTGTAGGATATGTATTGATAAAATTGTGAAATCTGAGAAATTTATTGAAAAGGATTTTAAGAGATGGCAAAAAAGGATGATTTTTTTGTTGAAAACTCAAAAAATCTCTACACTATGCTTGTGTTTGAGGACAACATTGATGATCATAAATGTGTAGAAACAAAAATTGAGAAGGATGATTACATGTGCCATGGACAGATTTTAAATACTCTTGATGATAAATTATATGACCGCTATTGTGAAACAAATTCATCAAAGGAATTAAGAGAGTCCTTAGATAAAAAGTATAGAAAATAGGACACGATGGATGAAAAGTACGTAATGGGAGATTATTTTGATTTCAAGATGATAAAAGAAAGATATGTAAATGGCCAAGCACATGAAGTTCAAAACTTTATAGCCAAAATTATAGTGAAAGGGATTTCAATTAATGAAAGGCTGCAAGCTTTAGCTCTTATAGACAAATTTCCTCCTTCATGGAATGACTTTAAAGTTAATCTCAAACATAAAAGATAAGCTTTGACAATGGATGACTTGATGTCTTCTATTCAATTGAAGATAAACATAGAGAGAAAATAAGAAATTACATGTTTCTACTACTAGTGAGGTTGACCCAAATGCGTATGTTATTCAAAGAAAAAAACCTAACTTGAAGAGGAAAAGTTCAAAAAGGGTGAAACCTTGAACACTAAGAAAGATGCTCCATGGAAAAGAAAAAGAGTGATGAAGCTTGTTATGTGTGTCGTAAATATGAGTATTTTGCTAGAAACGGAATTCGTAAGAAAGATTCTAAGGAAAAAAAGGTGTCTTAAAGCTACAAGTTAATGTTGTTACAACAGGTTCAAGTGAAGCTGGATCGAGTAACACAAGGTTAGTCATAACAAATTTTGAAATTAATTTTGCTAGTTCTTCTTCTTTGGATTGATACATAGATAGAGGTGCTAATGCCCATGTTTACTACAATGTTGCTTCTTTTCTTCCTTCCAGAGACTGAAATAAAAAGTAGTGGTGATGAGTAACTCCCCTAATGCTATAGTGCATGGAGTAGGGCGAGCAATTTTGAAGTTCACATCCGGGAATTCAATTACTCTTCATAATGTGCATCATGTACTAGAAATTAGAAAAAACTTGATCAGTGAGAGCTTGCTCAATCGACAAGAATTTAAATTAGTGTTTGAGTCTAGTAAAATTGTTATATTTAAGAACAATGTGTGTGTTGGTAAAGATAATGCTTGTGATGGTTTGTTTAAGTTGAATATTATGGAGTGTGTAGTTTTAAACTCTTGTAATTCTAGTAATTATGTGTATCATGTTAGTACATGTGATGTTTGGCATATGCGTTTTGGCCATGTGTATAAAATCTGTGATCTGAGTCAGGGTTTTATACTCGTGAACTAGTGAATTCATCTGTCGTTTTGAGTAGAGTTAATTTTAGAACATATGTGCTGAGCTGAGGCAAGCCATATGTATGAGCCATGACGGTCATACAAACTCAAGTATATAATAATAACCTCAGCAACACAAAAAGAAAATGAGATATCAAAATATATGAGAGTATGCCAGTTAATTTATTTTTTATTTTATTTACAATAGACCGTAGAATTAGTTTTAGGCTGTTTACCATAATAAGATGCATTATTTATAAGAAACATCAGCTCGACACCTCCACCCACCCACCCTCTCTCTTGATACCTCACTGCCGACACACCCTCGCCTGCCCGAACCACCACCACCACCAAGTGTGCATGTGCATGTGTGCAAGGTAGGTCACTACTCCTCAGTCCAAACTGGCGTATCCAGTATTTAATCCTCGTATATATATATATATATATATATATATATATATATATATATATATAATGAAACATCAATAACGAGTGTTACTAATCCAAAAATTTAACTACGTAGCAAATTGGCAAAATGAAAGTTGACTCTCATTTTGAATAAAAACCTTTATATACTTCTCGTAAACACTCCTAAGGGCATCTATTGAGAAGCCACTAGGCTGCAGACCCAATAGCGTCCCGAATTGATTGGTCTGATTTTCTTGGTTCCTTGGGACTAACAATATATCCTAAGCCTTCTCCTTTCCTCCATAATTCTCATGGCCATGAGCACGAAAGCTGAGTACTCTTAGGAAGTCACCTTTAGTACCCTTTAAATCATAAGTCCAGACGTGTGTTGTACTAAACAGTACCTGTAAACCTCCACGTTTCTCTTGGTGTGAGGAACTCAAAATGAGAGTTGTCAGAATCCCTCGGGAATGGAACAACCCTCTTACTAATCCAGAGCCCGCTTTGACTGGCACATGTACTCACTCATAGTACATGCAAGTTACCTGCGAGCAATTTTCCCATCTCTTGCCTCACTGAAAACTCGATAAAACTATATATAGGTCTAGAAAAGGATTTTTATAATATGCCCGAAGGCAAATTGCGGTGGATCTTATTTTCAAAATCAAACTCAAAGGATCTCATCCTCGAGGGTTATTAATCCAGAAAATCAATTAATTAAATGGCCCAGGTTAAGTGGGATCCGATAAAACACCACTTAACCCATCCTATAAGTACTAAAACAAACATATGATAGAATATAACCTAAAATAGTGAACGAGTCCTAAACGAACCTAGAAGAAACTCTGAGTGTGTTCTCGTGCCTAGGCGGCGAGCTCCTACTCCGTACCTACACATCACACTAAAAGCTAATGCCCACTTATGACACATTCACACATCCTGTAGCATACACACATTAATTATACAATAACCCCACATAATTTTTCCTACGCTACGTTTCATTAGATTACGATAGTTACTTACTTTACCTAATTAGTTCCATAGCGTTCATTTTAATACACTTCAATCAAAAAATTCGTAGTTTTATTTATAATAAAAATATCTATCACATCAATTCATCAATCCTAACATGTTGTACTAATAATTATCAGTTTTAATAAATTAAATTGGAGTTAATTATACCTAGCATCATCAGTAATCGGCTACGGCTAGGGTTTCGTCGCTTGGCTCGTGGCTCAAATTCGGCACTCGGTGGTTTCCGAAGTTCGATTGGGTTCAACTAAATGAATTTGGTAGAAGATTCGGCGAATTTCAGAGCATCCAATTTTCTTGCAGTTTCTAGCAGTTTTTCAGCAGCTCCTAGTGATTTTTCGATGACTTTTCCGGTAAGGCAATTGAGGCTATGGGTCGGCACTGGCTCGGTGAGCTCGACCCAATGGTGGTGGGGATGAGGACAGTGATGATGACAATGTCCGCTGGCTGCAACGGCAAACCAGTTGGGGTCGATCAGCTTGTCCGATTAGGCCTTGGCGAGCCTCGATAGCGGCACTGGGTATGGGCGAAAGGGTTGGGGGTCAAAGTGGGAGGTGTAGGCTACACAGTGACAGTGGAGCGGCCGGACGACAGTTGATTCGCGTCAGGATGGTCGGCGCTAGGGAGCAATGATTCGGCGTCGTGGAGGCCCGACAACAGCTAGGGGCGCTCGAGGCAGCACGATGACGGCACGGTGAAGCTCGGCGACCTTGATTGGTGGCGGTGCAATGGCCAGAGGCGGCATCGGTGGCATGAATTGGGGTGGAGATGGGTGGTGGCCGGGTTTTGGGAAGAAATATGTCGAGGGTGCTCGGTGTTAATTTCTTGAATAAAACTTGACTCGACTCCGACTCAAGCAAAAAATATTAACCAATTCATAATAAATCCTAAAAAAATCCAAAAATAAGGGAAAATTCCATAAAATATAATACATACCATAACATTACAATGGCATGCCCTATAACTAATAACCCACCCAAACTGCCCCGTAACGCATCCTAATGCAGTATTCGGTCTAAAAATAATTCTACGGTTTAATAATAAAATAAATTAAGAAAAAATCTAGGCATACTCTCATATATTCTGATAACTCATCTTGCTACTATTTTACTTACGTTATCATCATATACTTGGGTACACTTGACCTTCGTGGTTCATAACACACGACCAGTCTGGGCTCAGCTAGCATGTTCTGAAATTAACTTGACTAAAAATAATGGTTGAATCGACTGGTTAAGACTATAAAACCCTTACTCAGGTCACGGGTTTTATAGACCACCACCCTGCTAGCCTCTAACCAGTCTTACCAGTGTCGCCCTAGCCTCCCTCTCATCTTCCCATCCTTCTAGCTTCTCCCTCTCCTCTAGGTAGCCAGTGTCAAGCACCTAAGATTTGCCTATTGCTGATGCCGACCAGCTTCCGCTGACGAGGTCATCTCTTTCAGTTGTCTCCTCTCCCACCAAGCCATCCTCCTCCTTCCTTCTCACCATCACAGTCGGCTCCTCCATGCCCTAGCTGAGTTCTTGATATTGCCAACTAGGCATA
This sequence comes from Piper betle, assembly GCA_033002965.1. Lineage (NCBI taxonomy): Eukaryota > Viridiplantae > Streptophyta > Magnoliopsida > Piperales > Piperaceae > Piper > Piper betle. The sequence goes on along the minus strand of JAURVB010003069.1, from coordinate 40,083 downwards.
GGTCGGCCCAAATAGCTTCGGTCACACCTCCTCGTGCTCTAGTTGCGCTTCCTAGCCTGTGGTTGTCAGCGTTATTGGCACTAGCTTGATGTATATGATATGATCAATTTGATTTTTGTAATTTTTATTCCATGATCATGGACGTTATTGCTTGATTAATTTGTGAAAAACTTGTATGTTGTCGATAATTAGGAAAATATGAAGTTTTATTTAAATTGTTTTCTAAATTTTATAGGTTGTTTATTAGATGATCATGGCATTAATTATGTGATTTGAATTGAATAGATTAACATGATATTAACAATAAGTAATTGATAATACTGTAGTTGAATGATGAATAGAGCCAGTAGGTTTTCCTTTATTTAGACATTTGTTGATGAAATCACTTTGACAATTTTTATAGACTTAAACTCTAAACATGTCAAAATAGATAGGGGATAGTAACAGTTATAGTGTAGGTAGTATGAATAAGTGAATTAGTTATGGTTGGGATTTTTGAGTTGCTTGCTCTGGTCTGAGTAATGATGGTGAATGATATTGTTTCATGTCTCAATTAGTAGTTAGGTACAAGTTGTCAGGTTGGGATGTAAGAAGGTAATAAGTGACTTGATTTTCATGGATGTGATTAGTTCAACGTCATTGTTTAGGTTATGTAGTGATAACATTTATTTAATACTCTTACATGTTTTGATGTCTTTGTTTTTGTTCAATGTTGGTGATCATATACACTTATGCTTCACATTTATGCATCATATGGTTAGAATTGGGCGTTAGTATTTAGTAGTGACTTGTAAGTATGAAGTAGGAGCTCGCTGCTTAGGCACGCGGCCTCGCTTGGAATTTCTAGCATGTCCTTTTAGACTCGTCCCTTGTTTTTCGCTCTACTTTGTGTGATTTGATTTATTGTTTGTAGAATGGGTTAAGTGGTGTTTTATCAGATCTCACTAAACTTGGGTCATTTAGTTAAATGGTTTTTAGATTAATAACCCTCAAGGATGAGATTCCTTGAGTCTGATTTTGAAAATAAGATCCACCACAAGTTGCCTTTGGGCCTATTACATAAATCCTTTCCCAGGCCTATATATACAACTTTATCGAGTTTTTACTGAGATGAGAGATGATAAAACCGAATCTCACATGCCAAGAGCGGGTGCATGTGTCAGTCACAACAGGTTGTGGATTAGTGAGAGTTGTTCCATTCTTGAGGGATCCTAACAACTCCGTGTTTTGAGTTCTTTACACCCAGATTCTTGAGAGTTAGCTCTCATGGTCAAGTTTAATATAGTTATATTTTGGACTAATAACACTCGTTATTAACGTATAATATATATATGTGTGTGTGTGTACAAAGAAGCAGTGATGTCTCTTACACACACATATGAGATGATAAAATATTAATTATTTTTTATTATGATATTATAATAGTGAAACTTATGTGATGATATGCTATATGTATTGTTAATAGAACTGATATCAATGATATGATGTGAATTCTATTTAAGAAATATATTAATATTGATTATGTTCAGCAAGCGGGCCCAGACCCAATTTTGTAATCTAAATGTGAATGAGATTGAACAGATGGGTTAAGACCCAGGGTTTGAGAGAATTATATGGTTCAAGATTGATTGGTTGTTGTTTAACTGAATTATTATGTGTGGAAAGTAATTACATATGTTTTATTATATATACATTGTTTGACAGGGTGGCCCCTTATTGCACTTTAAGGGGACACTATCCTTTTATTTTAGAAATTGTATTGATTTTTATCGTGATTGATTTTTAGTGTGACTTGGTTGACATGGGTACTGACAGATTTATTTCCTTAATGTAGACTCATAGGGTGTAAATGGATCTTTAAAAAAAAGTTAAGTCCATATGGAACCATTAATAAATACAAGGTTAGACTTGTTGCCAAGAGATTTAGTCAAAATAAAGATCAAGATTATTTTGATATTTATTCACCGGTTACACATATTACTACTATCTAATTACTTTTGGCATTGGCTGCAACATATAAATTTGAAATCCATCAAATTGATGTTGAAACTGCTTTCCTAAACAAAGAGTTAGAGGAAAAGGTTTATATGCAACAACCAAAAGGATTTGTAGTGTGTGGACAAGAAGAAAAAAATGTACAAATTAATTAGATCCTTATATGGTCATAAACAATCACCAAAAACAATGACATGAAAAATTAGATAATGAAATCAAATTATTTGATTTTGTGTCATGTGATTCCAATAAATGTCTTTATTGAAAATAATTACTGAGATTTACGTATAATATTGTGTATATATGTGGATGATACTCTCATTTTTGGAAAGGACTCAAGCTGAATTAGTAGCGTATGATGTAACCGGTTAAGAAGCATGATGAGTTAGGAAATTACTTTGTGAAATTCTCATGTTTAAGAAGCTAATTCCTACTATATTAATCCATTGTAATAACCAAGCTACTATTGCAAAAATTCATACTAAAAATCACAACACGAAGAGCTCGAGACAAATTGAATTGATGTACAAAATTTTACGAAAGTTTATTTCAACAATTGTGACAACAATGAGATATGTGAAGTCTGGAGATAATTTAGCTGATCAGCTTGCCAAAGGATTATCGAGGGTACAAATCCAAACATCATCGAGGGGAATGAGCTTAAAGCCATTAAGTAATCACCGTTAGTAGCAACCTAATCTAGCTAAGTGGTGACACTATGAGTGGATTCAATAGATGCAAACAAGTTAATTGGATATTGGTGAGACACTATAAATTATATTAAGAAGTCATTCCTACAATGATAAGTGCTCAAAACTATAAAGAGGTTGATTTAATTATTTTAATATGATTCCAGGTCTATTAGAACTTATTGACTTGTAAAATATGCTTTGAGAATCTTACCTATATGAATGCAATAACGAAATCATTTATTAATAGAGTTATGACTAATCTTCTAGATGAAAAGCATTTATGAAAACACAAGATACCTAATGCATGACAAGAATAGCATTTCCATGATCATACAATTTCAGTCACACTTGTGATTTCTTATTGGGTATATAATAGTTTCAACTATAAGGTATGAAGTTCAAAGGCTTTGGATATTTCTACATGTTGTAAGAGAGGAAATCTAATCAAGCGTAAGTTCAAATTATCCAATACTTATTCCGAAAAGAATTTACCCAAGATTTTTTAGTTGATATTTGTTGGTTTTAAAAACAAGTGAGGATTGTTGGTTCTGTGTTTAAAAACAGATGCCCAGACACCACTACTAGTTTTTCCAGTAGGTAGCCCCCAAGCACTAGCGTGCAATTATGAACCACACCAGTTCATTTTTTGGTTTTTTAAACGTTCTTTCTTGTACATTGTTTTTCATTGTTGTTCATCTCTCTCCTTCTTTCTGTGAATATGTGAAAATTTTAGCCGATCAAAATAGGGTTTTGACGGTGTTTTCTTCAACGATCTTGCACAGTGAATTGGATATGTATACTCTCCTATTTGTTACACACACATGGAAGAAATCCATTGTATCTTGATTACAAATTACCAAATTACTGATAGAAGCACCCAGTTTAGAGACTAGTAATTTTGTATTGAAGAAAGAGTCTTGTACGTGCCTTGGATTTGAGTATTTTTCATCAAATTATCTATTTTATGTGGCTTTAATTTATCAGGCGTGCTCTAATATTTTTCCAACAGTAACAAGGACACTTATCGACAACTCATCTTAATCAATGTATAATAAATTGTACATTCGAGAAGACAATGAAACAGGGCATTGTTTAACTTAAAGGAGAAGTGATTGAATGGTTACGAGATGATAGAAGTGTGCTCAATCTTTATGTTTTCGTATGGAAACTTAGTTGTATATATTAGGGCATGTAGGAAATGTAGCTTTCTTTTGGTCCGGATTAGCTTTTCGTCCAATGATAGTTACTCAGGAGTAGGACTTCATATATATGTTACATATAACCTTATCGAGTAGGAGACAGGGCATACAGCGGATGACAATGATAAAGTGACGGAGCATCTTTTTTAGGATGGCTTTATGGCATATTATTAGGTTTGGGTTTTCCACAACACCTGTGCAACAATGTTGCCAATCTCAATTAACTGTCCACAGAGTTATATAAGGGACGGTGATGGTGAGACTTTGCTTATAGAGGTCTTGAATGCGAACAATGAAGTCGGGAAGATGCTCTCCAAATAGGAAGAAATAAAAGCTACTATGGTGAAGGAAGAGGCTAGACCAGTGCTTCAGAGCCTGTGATGATACCTGTTGTAGTGACTTCGTGGGAAAGGAAGAAGCTTTGGTTAGAAAATCAGTAGGTTGCCGGGCACGTTGTCGGGAGACGATCTTGACGAACTGATGTTCGAAAGAAGTTAGTTAAAATGGCTTAAATTAAAGATTTATACTGTATAGCCCACATAATAGTAATATATTGGATCTTATCTAAGTAATTATCGGGTGTGAACTAGTGTTTTGTGGATCTTGCAATTTGCTTGCGCGAAGAAATTTGGTCTACATAATTTAATTTTCGAGGCCCGTGAGCTTAACCTAGCTTTGATACTATTATAATAATATGGCCCAAATCTGAATTATTGGGCCAAAATTAACCCTTCAAAAAAGTTAACTAAAATTAAAAATCTATAAGTCGTGCCTTTCCTATCGAAAAAATAGGGTAAACTATACCTTATATAATTTGTGTGAACTATACTTTTAATTTGAGCCTTTTTTAATAAATTCTACATAATTGTGCTTATATATATAAAAAGTAAAGTATATAAATAAGAAGTTGATAAATTTTAATCCTTTTTAGATATCAATATGACTTATTTTTAGATTTTTTTAAAGTATAAAAGTTTAAAAATACTATAAAATTAATTTTTGTTGTAACTACTTTGATGATTAAGATAAGAGATTAAAAGTATTAGACTAATTTGAATTTTTTGTAAGTACTCTAATTATTTATTCTGACATTTATCTACGTGGATTTTAAGTACTATAATCCACAAAATTATTTTAAATATAAACTATAACTCATATAGTTTATATGAGTCATATCTTATGTATATAAGACTTCATATTAATGGACTAATCTTACTTCAGAAGAATCGGATGTGAGTGCAATTTTGTGAAATTTTTACATTTTGTTTACGAGTGAGTTTTTTGGTGTTTGCTGATTGTGCAACTCCCACGGAGAAGAGAAAAATTAGCATATTTTAAGTGCTTCTTTTCTGACATTATTTTTACTGACAAATATGACATGAAGTCATTTGATGGATGAACTGGAGATTATTTTCAGCAATTTCTGTGCTCTATTACTTGTTGGCATGTTTTCACATTTGTCAGGAAAATATTTTTTATAAGCCCTTTTAAAATAAGCCCTCTTTGAGCCCATCAATAATAATGGGCATTTTTTTATTGCATCAAATGGAAAATAGAGAGAGGTGAAAGAATAGAAATAATCGCTTATTATTAGAGGGTTCACGAAGGGCACATCCTGAAAGGAGCTCATAAAAAAATTTCGTCGTTAATTGGGTGTCAGGAGTCCACATTTCTTTTACACTCGTTGAATAAAAAATCATAAATAAGATATTTTTTTCTGGGTCATGAGGTTTGCATCGGATGTAGCACAGTATTACGCCCCTTTATTTATTTATTTATTATTATAATTATTTGAAACCATCTACTTATGTAATTAACTAACATTAGTTACCTTAAAAAAAGAACAGCGTCTAAGAAGAGACGCAACTGTTAATAGCCCTAATAGAAGACGCAAAGATTAGACTTGGCAGATTGTTTATATTGGCTGTTTTTTGTATTTATACAGAACATAAAAAATGCAACCATGAGACATCGATAATATGTTTTCTAATTAGAAAATCGCTAGAATTTTCCTTACTTTTATTTACCTTAAATTTGATTAGTCTAAAAAAATTCCACGATGGGATGCGATTCATGGATAGGGGTGGGAGGGGACGTCAAATGACCAAGTCCGACTGAAGTCTGAAGTATGTCCGACTAACTTCAACCGAATAAAAATAAATTAAACAAAGGCATTTCTTTCCCGTCTAAATAAGTGTCCAATATTTTATATATAACATAATGCCTTAAATATTTACAAAGTTAATATTATGTTCTGCGAAAATTTTAAATCATGATATACATTAAAATCAATTAAGTTTATTTATAAAATTGATATTTAATATTTAAAATAACCCAAAATGACTTATATAAAAAAATGATAAAAATCGTCCTCACATTTAAGAATTTAGAACATTACATTTAAATCAACAATCATATTAAACTATTTATTGTATAGTTGTATAGTTAGAATATCCTCAATTTCAAAATTTAGGTCATATATATTTTTAAATCAAATAAAGATAATCAATGGTTATATTTTTCGAGGCCGGTGAGCTTAACCCATACCGATCATGGTTAGCTTTTCTTACTTTTCTTTACCTTAAATTTGATTAGTCTAAAAAAAATTCTGCAATGGGATGGGATTCATGAATCCGTGAAAAAATTCTAAGGATCTCATACCAATTATCTTCTCTCTTTTAATGTTCTACTAATACATATCATGCGTACAAACTAATAAGAAGTACAATTCACTGAATAATAATCTTGGCACGACAGTCAACTCTATTGCCTCTTACTGTAAAACCCACTCAAGAGTTAAGATGCCAACAAGTCAAAATTTGGTAATCAATCCACCCGGAAAATTTGTCTCATCGATCGGCCAGAACTTCCCAGTCTATTATATATTGTACTTTTACTTGTTCAACTACTGATGATGTAAAAGGGTGGGAAGTCTTCGCCGCTTGCCCAGTAAATTCCGACACCATGCATGTGATGCTGAGTTAGGAGATCCGACGTGGGGATGATGATGAGGAAGAAATCACGCTTGTTTCCTGGTACGGGCCAGCACATGCAAGGGATCATCCCCTACAGTTGCGATGATAGCGGCGTGCTTGTGCCATTTGAGGCCAAGGTCAAGGCCTCCCATTTGACATTATATGACGGTGGCATGAGTTTGCACCCCTTCCTCGGGCAAGAGTCCTTTACCAATAATTACATTATTTTGGTGGTGTAGTTTGACGAAAACACCGGCAATTTGATGCCATTTGTCACCTACTCCGCTCTATAGCATTATTTTAGATTAGTATTCGTCTAATTATAAATAATACGGTAAAGAAACCGTATTTCCCTAAAATGAAAAATAAAAGAGAGATAAAATTCTATTTAGTAGCCTTCCATGAAATGCGACTTCATTCGTGTAAGAACTTATTTCACAATGGTAGAAGGAGGATGATGATAATTATTAGTATTGCTAAAGGGTCAGATTGGTCTGAGTTTTGCACGATATTGAGTAACTAAACTTGAATTCAAATATATACTTTTTTAACTTAGACCCGAACTTCATTTATTAAATTCGGAGTCGAGCTGATAATAAATATATTACATACATTTATGTAAAAATACACAAAAATTTTAATATATTATGATGATTATTCTTATTTATACTTGAAATATAATATATTTTCAAAGATATTTTTATATAATTTAATATTATAAAAAAGAAAAATTAAAATTTTCAGGTAGGTCAGATCATATTAGACCTAAACCCATACTCGATATAAAATATGGGGATTAACAAAAAACCAAACTCCTAGCCCTGACCCGATAAGGTCGGACTCGAATCCTATATTTTCGGGACAGGTCGGGTCGGGTACCTTGTTTACCTAAACCTCCATTCGCAACACTAATGATAATGCTTGCATTCAAGGAATGGCTTTGCTACCTTGCCGAGAAATAGCTGCCTCCTTATGAATTGATCGAGAATGAAAGAATAAGAAAAATTGTATATAAAATAATTCATGAAGTACGTCAAGTTTGTTAATTGGGAGATGAACAGTGGAGCTTAATTTTGCTTGGACCAAATCATTACAATGGATAAAAAATAGTGATCAATTGCAACAGCAGTCGATGTATTTGATTCTGATGCCACTCCACTCTTACATCATTTTTGGGGTATGTCTGCCTAAATCCCGGCCAAACACATGACCATCATAGGATATATATGATTAGCAACATATATACCATGTAAGAAAAAGCTTGATAATTTGTTAAGCTTCAATTTGCTTTGAGATAATAGATTGGATAATTCTTGTGCCAACTGTTCGAAAATGTTCTTACTCTTCCATACTTATAAACTTCTTTGCCATCAAGTACTTGTGGACAAGGAAAGCTGCCCAACATGTACAACGAGTCTCAGTGCTGTGACGAGTTCAGAACAACGAGATGAAAATGACCAGCTTGGATATGTTCAATTTCCTATTAACATAACTACCCATGAGCCATGATACAAATTACAGAAAAACAGATCCCTGTTTTTGAACCTTAACATTGTGGGCATATATATCTTGTTCAAGGTATGAGATGATTCAACGAGTGTTCAATAGTAAGATAATGAGCTTCTTGAGAAAGATGAAGAGAGCATATTTTGAGACAATTTTGATAGGCCATGTCTGGTGATAGTGATACACAGAATATTGAAGATCATGTGCATGGGTAAATTTTCATGTGACAATACTAGTAAGAATCCTATAGCAATGATCTTCATTGTATATACCTAATTTACTCTTATTATTTAAAAGAGAATCCATTACTAACCTCTAAATAAAAATAAGAGTTTTAATCAATCAAAATTCAAGAAAAATAAAAAAACAAATTAAATTAATATATGTAGTTATCTTTTCATTTAATTAAGATTTATTTTTAAAGTCAATAAGATTCATATATAGTTATATAAAATTATTATAATCTATTTCATTATTTAATGAGTCTGTAATGTAACATCTTGCATTGTTTATATAAGTTGGATCATAAATTCTTTCCATCTGTGTCATGACAAGGAAAATACAAACTTAAATTTGACTAATTCGAACCTCAAGACATATTAAGACAATGATTGTCATTGTCTTTTTTTATTATTATAGAAGCGAATTGAAATTGTCGTTAAATCAGCCAAATACTGAATTTATTGATTTGCTAAAAAAATGATTTTGTGGGTCTCCCAATTATAGAGTTGAATTGAATTGAAACCTTAGTTAAATGTCGATCAAATATTGATTTCAATGGTTCACGAGAAAACCATGTAACTGGCCATTCACGAGTCATGAGAAATGTGTCTCTTTGGCTTGTCACTATTATAGAACCAAATTGAAACCATCCTTAAATTAGCTAAAGACCAAATTTAGTGATTCTCCATACAAATGATTTTTCTGGGTTTCCCTATTATGAATTAATCGAATTAAAACCCTCTGTTAAATTGATTTCATTATTGTAGGACCAAATTGAAACTTTTGTTAGATCAGCCAAATATGAAATTTAGTAATTCATCAGTTTCAATGATTCACAAAAATATAGTTTTGGCTTCTCAAATTATGGAACCAAATTGAAATAAAAAAATAAAATAAAACAAAGTGATCCGAGCAAATACATATTAACAATAAATAAAAAAACACAGAAACAAGCATGTAAGAACCTCCATTCTCCACAATCCTCTAACTCACACAACCGAAAGCAATGCAGAACCATGGAAGTCTCAAATTCTCAACCCAGAACCAGACAAGGATAGAAAAAAAAAAAACTACGAATCAAGAAGACAACATTAAAACAAAACCAGCAATTCTGATCAAATTAGCCGATACTTATTGTTCTGAATACATATTTCTCAGCAAGTTTCCACACATATCATATATTTATAGCTTTCATGGCAACAATCTCATTATATATAGAGAGAGAGAGAGAGGTAGATAATCAGATATATATGTTCTCAAACAGTTTTGATCACTCATCAAAGCTCGAATCTGGTGTGTAAATGGCGAGATCAGGCCAGCCACTCACCCCCGCCCAGTAGCTCGCATCACCCACCTCCATGCCGCCGTCGAAGTTGCAGCCCTCCCCCGGAAAATCACCGAACTGCACCTCCGGCGGCGCCATCAAGCTCCCGAGCTGCCCACTTGAAGCCAGGAGCGAGCTATAGCTCCCGTGCAGCATCCACTGGTCGTCGTCGAGCTTGTAAGTGGCCTGCGGCGGCGGCAGCGGCGGCGGGGGGGGCTTGGGGAGGCGCTTGGAGGAGGAGGAGGGGCGGTGTGGCTTGCGGGTGGCGCCGCCGACGGGGATGTTACGGAGAGCGCCGCCGACAGTCCAGTACCGGCGGCAGGACTTGCAGAAATGGCGAGGCTGGGAGAGGTTGTAGTTGTTGTAGTAGCAGAACTTGGTGTTGGTTGATTCGCACCTCGGGCACTTGAGCTGCTGCTGCTCTTGCTCCCCTCCTCCTCCTTCCATTTGTGTCTTCCCTATCATCATCATCATAGCTTTTGGATCTTCCATCAGCTACCCTTCTCCTTCAAAGAGCCTCTGCAACCACCACAAATTCAAAACAGAGCAGTGAAGAACAGTAACTCTCTACCACAGGAAACATGAGAAGAAGAAAACAGAGCAACCCAATAAAATACTTGCTTGTTGGTACTGGGCTGTCATGGAATCATGGCTTGGGATGAGTGGGAAGAGGAAGTGACTCCGTGGGATGGGAGAGAGGTAGGAGGAGGAATTGTACAGTGTCACAGGGTCCGCAAAGTACACCATAATTAAAAGACATTTTTTCATGTACGTGGATCCGTAACAGACATACTAGACTACTCCCAACACTTGTCCTAACGAACAAAAACTGGCTTTCAATGGGTGTTAGCACATTTAAGAAGGATATAGATTTCAATGCGTGCTCATGTAGCAGTCATATTTTTATAACAGAACAGTATATATCACTGGGAAAAAGGCCAGAGAGAAGACGACGGATGGAGCGTCGAGAAACAAAGCGGGTATGTCATAGTCTCCTGTGAATTTGTTGGGACGGACTTCATTGATTTATTTGAACGTGAATTCATAGACGACGATGGATGTGGTATGCTATTTTGTTTCTGTTGTTGAATCTGTTAAGTTATGCAAAAACTCAATGTTTGATCAATGGTGTCATGTGTATGAGTTGTTTAAGCCATGGCGAGGGTTTGGAGTGACTGAGAAGAAAGACAGGGAGGTGAGGAGCCTTAAAGCGGGGTTGCCGCAAGAAAGAGACACTAAAAACGTTGTACGTATCATGTGAAACAACTTGCAGTGGCAGCAGTCACCAATTGACAGCGGTCAGATGTTGGTATGGTCTAGGGAATTAGGGTCCAAATCATAAACTCGATTTTTGTAATATTAAAATTAAAAATACATAATTAATGTGACTTGCTAATATTAATATATAAAATTGTGTAATTATTATTGTGACTTTTCTAACAATGACAATTACTATATTATATTTAAATACATTTATTTATTTAATGTGAAAATCAAAACTAATATAAATTATTTATTTTAGATCTCGCCATTGATAAAAGCTCTCGGGTCTCAATGAAATAATAAATCGGAACTGTTATTTTTTAGAGGTTAAATCGGGACAAATATAATTTTCAAACTTGTCTTTTTTCATAATCACCCTAATACACTTATTTTTACACGAGTAAAGAGGGATAACATGTTACCCAAATGAATAATAAGGTTATTTAGCATATAACTATTTATTAGACAGTTGTAACTTTTAGAAAATATGTGAATTAGAAACGCCTACGGCAGACCACCTTTAACTCCATGGACATACGTAAGAGGTATTTTTAAATTTTTTTAAAATATGTAGCCTATCAATGGGTAAAATTAATTAATAATTTCTAACAATGGACACGTACAATGAGGAAGATAAATTAAGTTTGACAAGACTACTTGTTTTCACGAGTTGTCTGCTTGTGGGGAAAATATGACTAACAAGAACAGTGTCGACTTAACTACCGTACTATTTCCTCCAAATTTATAATTACTGATGCACTAAATTTCTATGCACATGACCATGTGAAAATGAGCCATGAATTAGTTCAACTTAAAGATTTACTAAGAAAACCCATCAATTACTAATTTTCGATTTGATTGCCGACGAAAGGAAAGAAAACGAGGTGTCCTAATTCGAAAAAATTAGTAATGCCCACCTTAGCTGTGCCCTAGCTGGTCACCGTTACAGATCGAGATCAGCGGTCACCCATGGACGCATATGGGGACGCACCCCTGGTCACCGTTGATGATCGAGATCATCAACGGTCACCTGTGCGTGTATCCATTGGTAGCACAAGTAATGCCCAATCATGTAACGTGCACAATGAACACTAAGAAGGTAAACACATGAATGAAAGGTTACATATTGAGAGGTATTATATTCAATTCGAAGAGGTTAAAACGTTAATACCAGACTTTGCGGGTTAGATGTCAATGATAAATGGATTAGACATGATTACAAATAAAATAACCCCTTCTGCCAGAACTTTTCCTCCTTACTTCCCTTGTTCACAGGACCACAGTAAAAGATGGATTCGGCAGTCATGTACTGGAGCAGTTTAGACCATCGCCATCCCCGGCAATGTTGTCTATGCATGATCAACGGGCGGTTTGTCCTCTTCCCATGAGTACATCTGCTGTTGACATGACAGAGACGACGTTTTGTGGTACCACTAGAGCTAATATTCACACCCTTCCAAACACTAGTTTGTTGCCATAACCCTGACCTCGACGACGATATATACCACAAACATACAATGTAGGCGGATTCTTTGCTCCCCACCAGAGTAGACGAAAGTGGAGATCATCGCTGTCCCAACTATCTCTTGATTTGCCTTTCCGTTTGTATTTCTCCATTTCTATTTCCATTTCCATTTCTCTGGTTGGTGTCCGTAGTGGAATTGGATCACTAGAGCAGAGCAAGTGGAACTCTCTGGTTTAGTAATTCAAGTCCCCCCATAGCTGTGTGTTCCACCTTGTGGCATGAAAATTCTGAGAAGAATAAAATATGGGCAGACAAAGATGGAGCTGCTGATATTCTCCAATAGATCTTCTTGATTGTGTTGTAGCTTGTTTTGGCAGGAGTGACTCACAATTTTCCATCAATCCTTTTCGTTGAAATAATCACCACAACTTGCAGTGTGCATGGATTCGATTCCACCCAATCCACTCAATCTAGTCAGTGGTCGCCAACTTCAATCCAACACACAGCGAAGCTTCGCTGCAAATTTGTCCAAGAACACCCATGTTTCAGTCCTAGGACTATATGCCTACATATAAATAGCTCAGAAATTGAGATTTGGGTTTAGTTTCTTACCCCATGTCACTAGTCGTTTGCAGCTGACATTATTGAAACTGCCCAACTGACCCAAAGCTGACACGAGACAATTATCACTGTTGGTGAATGGCCACCCCATTCTTTTCTCCACTCTGGGCAGATTTAGTTTCCCGTACAAGGCGACTGTTTACAGATCTTGGCTGGTACAGATTCCTAGTTCCTCAACAAGGTAAGATGTAGTCCCACCGACGCCTGCAAAAGTGAATAAAATGGAAGCAGGGCATAACATAGTCTTATGATCATAGAAACAAATCAGATAATTCCACAGGATTAAATTTAGCAGCTTTCCAGTGCGGAACACAGCAGATATCGACTCACTTGACCAACGAAAATGACATTCTGGGACACAAACAAAATCCATTGCAACTAGAGCTTATTTCACGGGGGAAATGTTCTTCCGTCACTATTTTCTCTCTCCAAGCCAGTTACAACCTTTTCTTTTCTTTCTTTTATTAACAGAATAATCCCATGTAAATCATTCCTCACATAGGCTCGACAATGAGAGGATGAGGCAGAAAGAAGCGGTTGTAGGAAGAGCATAATAACAAAAGCTGGATTAAAAGCCCCCAAATACTCATCTATGAAAAAAATTCCATTATATTTTAGTCACATAAGCATATTAATATACATGGTAATAATAACAAGTGGCTAATGAATAATCAAACAACAAAACTAACCATGCAGAGTGCCCTATAGCAAGTTCTATTGTACTATATCATCCAAAAACCCGAAAAAACATCTGGTAATGATACAACGAATGCACTCCTGATTATGGACAATGTCAGCGTTTATTCGATGTAAGAGACTGAATTCTGGCAGCCAATGTGTCATAATCTGGAAGCTTGGGGTGAACATGGCCAGCAATTTTGGGCGAATTGTCTACATATGAGGATTCACCACTTAGACTTGATAATTTTGAGCTTTTAGGAGCTCCTTGTTTAGGAGTTTCTGGTTGAGGATTGACCCGTTCCTTAACCATTAAAGATGGATCCTCACTCGAGGGAGGCTTAGATGATTGCTCCATAGAGAACACCCCCTCCCTCGATCTTATGCCTCTTCCTTTTGATCTCACCACATTTGTTTTACGATCAGATGTACTGCTTGCTTCACCAGAATTCTCATGCTGTGTGCTAAAGTGATTGGTAAACCTCAAAGGGCTACCTGCTTCAGTCTCTGATGGCAAAGCCTTTGTCCTTCGAGAATATGTATTGTCACTGTAAGCCTTGCTGTTCACAGTTTTCAGCAGTTCTTGCTTCCTGTCATCATCACTACTATCCGAATCAAAAAAATTAAATGCCTTCTTAGCTTTTGGTTCCTTGACAACATGTTCACGGGATTTCTCACTGGGCAGCTCCAGTACCGGGGCTTTAGTATATTTAGGCGTTCTCCCTCCAAAATTAGCACTTTGGCTTTCAACAAAAGTTTTATCTATAGCTCCTTCTCTTGATTCCACATTAACTTCTTTAGGAGAATTTTCACGGGACAGCTGCACTACAGGGGCTGCAGAATATTTAGGTGATCTTCCACCAAAATCAACAGCTTGGTTTTCAACAGAAGTTTTATATGCAGTATCTTGTTTTGTTTCCCTGACAACTTCTTCATGAAATTTCTCACTGGGCAACTCCATTAAAGAGGCTTTAGAGGATTTCGGTATTCTCCCTCCAAAATCAACAGTTTGACTTTCGACATAATCCGTAGTTCTTTGTTTGGATGGATACTTCACATAAGGTGGCTGAGTAAAATTTTTATGCCGAAGACCACCAGTCAATCTTCCGAAATTCAGCCTCATCTCGTTCTCATTGCTTGAGAAGTTCAAAACTTTCATTTCATCAGAAACTTTGTCCTGTAAGTCAACTCCCAACGTGTCCAATGTCTTTCCTGCAGATGGGGAGGGAAGTGATGTCATTCGATGTTCATCCACTGCTAAGTTATCTATGCCTTTTGTATCCTCAAAATGTGGACGCTCTCTTAAAATGTTACCTGAATCC
Source organism: Piper betle (assembly GCA_033002965.1). Classification (NCBI taxonomy): domain Eukaryota; kingdom Viridiplantae; phylum Streptophyta; class Magnoliopsida; order Piperales; family Piperaceae; genus Piper; species Piper betle. Next base: position 24,821 of record JAURVB010003069.1, on the reverse strand, counting down.
TGTGTTGGCAAAGGTATAACAAAATCCTCTTTAAAGCCAACATCCACAGTGTCATTTTTCGAATCAAAATCATCATAAGAATGACGACCATTTATATTTCTATGAGCTTCTTTAAATTGCCTGTTTTCATCTTCGGACTTTATAGGCTCATGAACAGAACCAGCTGATAGTGCCAACCAATCAGATCTGTCCAGCTTATAGGAGTAGCTACTGCTTTTGTTCTTTTCTTCAAGCTTGTGAATGTCAACCTCATCATCACTCGAAGAGTTAAGAAGGCCATCCGAGTCATCAAAAGTTGCAGCTGGAAAGTCATTTTGTTGAGGTTGATCTGAATTCCTAGACAATTCAACTGAATTTTCGGTTGTATACTTAGCACCTATAATATGGGAATTATCAGTAGAGTTGTCTGTAATGGAAGATGCATTCTGTTCCTTGAAATTCCAAGAACCAGAATGTGAAAGTGAATATCCCTTATCTGTTGAGACGTCTGCAGGAAATCTACCGGTTCCATCAACATCTTCTAGATCCAGCTTTTCATCACTTTCCGAACCAGAGTCATCAAATACTACAGAAGAATCATTTGACAAACGTTTTGACCTTCTATCAAAGATTGATTCTCCAAATGTATCAAGTGAATTCTCCCCAAAGATGTCGCTGTCATAAACTTTGATATCCGAGCGTGGACTAGAATTCACTCCAACAAAATTCATGGTAGAATCTGGACTGCCAATATCATTCTGGTTGCTTCCAGAACTGGTATCCCTAATGCTTCCTCCTGCCTTCAGTAAGTCAATAACTGATGCGTAATCATTGGAAAACATATCAGCAGGTTGAGACAAAGCAGATTCCTTCACACTACTATTTCCGCTCTGTGTGACATCAGATCTGCTCTCACCACCATGCGATAGGTTATACCAACTAGTTCCATCTCTCTCCTGATCATTTTTCTTCAAATTCTCTCCCACATCTCCACTCTTCTTAAATGAGCCTCGGGTAGAGCTTGACTTAGAATTTCTTGTTGTAGATGAAAAAACCTCATCACTCGATAACATGCCAGCAGGCGAAGATAAACCCGATTTCTTCAAACTATTACTTTTGTTTTGCATGGCATCATATCTGTTGTCAGAACCGTCAGAATGATTAGACCAATATGTTTCATCTCTCTGTTGATCACTTCTCTTCGAAGTCTCTCCCGCATGATAGACTACTGAATCTCCATTCTTCTTAAACGAACTTCGGGTAGAACTTGACTTTATATTTCTTGTTGAAGGGGAAACCTCAACTTTAGTCATATCATATGGTGAGTCGGTAACTTTTCTGGAATGATCATTTGTAAGTTTACCACGGCTTGAGAGTTCAGCAGCAGCCCTGGCAGCTAAACTTGCTAACTCTGCTGATTCTGCAGCTGCCTGTGCAGCAGAAGTTGCATCCTTAAATCTCATATTCCAGTTCTCCCCATCAGCAGATTTACTATCCCCAACATACGTGGAAGATTTTGAATCTTTGCTGGCAACTTTAGACTCTGTAGCCAAGAGAGTTATCAAATCTGGATGAGTATTGTTGCAGGATACCATAAAGATAATCACTCAATAGTTGCATTCAAAATTGCAGTACAAGCATATCAACAATGACGCATTACCTGAAGATCCTTCTCGTGAATAAGATGAATCAATCGAAAAGGAAGGAGCTTTTGAATCCATAGACGAGAAGGTGCTTGGACCAGGTGATGATCTTATTCCATCACTTCCAGCAAATGTTGGTGAAGGGTCAAGCTTTTGGCTTGGGCGTGCTAGAAATTGTTCATTAGAGAACTTAAATTGACCTTCGGAATTATGATACTGTACATTACTGGATTCTACAAATGTCTTAGCGGAGTTCTCTGGCCTGCTTGGCACCTTCTGCTCAATCAAATATCCAAAACTTTGTTCACATAAAATTCACAAGCATATAAAAAAGGAGCAATATCAACATGTTCTCAAATATAAAATATATATAAATAGGATCTATATGAAATATTGAGACTTTACAACAAAATTAGGTTACTACCATTGCACAGAAAAAGCATCCATTAATGAGGTGATCAAACGAAGAAAAAGGTGACTACCATTGCACAAAAACAGCAATGGATTCTGCACAACTATATATTGGACAAAGAAGTCAACAGATTTGGTAATTGTAATTATTGTTGATCTTACCAGCAAGTCTTCCGCGGGCTTTGCAATTTCTTCTTGAAGTGCTTGTGGATCCCAATGAACATTGTGCTCTTTCGCAATTGCAGTCAAAATCTTGATTTTTGTCTCACCATCAGGAGTTGTTGCCGATAACTTTTCAACTACCTTCAATTTTATATAAAGCAAAACACCTCAGAATTAAACTACATCTACCCCTGTTGAATGCTGAATTCATAAAGAGATAGAAGATGATTAAGCTCCAAAAGATTTCATAAGATTTTATGGTTTCAAAACTATGCCCACATCCTACAAATCAATCCTACCATACGGCTGACACCACAATCAGGGCGAAGTTCAAGGGCAGCCGCAGCAAAATCTTTACCATACTTTCTTGTCAAGTGTTTGCGAATGTCCTGGAGTTCAGGCACATCAGCACATCTAGGCGCAGCAAATATTACACTGGCAATAGCTTCCTTCAAGTCAATGGGGCAGTTTCTGACAAAAAAACAACAAGTAATTTAATCACACAATATTCCAGCCCACAATAATCAGATGACTTCTTGTTTAAAGATTTGAAACTATCACATCATTGAAAAATAATAACACAAATCCAAACTTATTTGACTTTTTTAATCTTACCTGCAAGAGGGTTAGGTTCTCTTGGCTAGTACATTAAAAAAACACATCAAAGTTGACGATACTTAAATGTGAAAACAACATAAGTTGTACATCAATTAATAAAATATGCAACTCAAAACAGCAAAGAAAGTGATTTGGATCCAAACACACTTTTGCGACTCGATAATTGGAAGGCGAGCAACAATCAATTCACAGTATAGTTCAATAATCTCATAAGCTGCCATTGTTTTCTCTTCTCGGACGACATGTTCCACCTGGAACACAAACAATTCAAGCATGCCAGTGCATTAGACAGTCTCCTATTTAAAGTAAGCTTAAAATGAGATTTCCAAATTACAAATCAGCAGATGAATTAAAAGGCACAGCAAATGTTCTACTTTATGCATGATATGCGTATTACCATCAAAAAGCTCTATCTAGTGAATTGATTGGCAACAATACAACAGATAAACTACGACTGAGAATCAAATATAAAACAACAACAACAACAAAACTTCCGAATATGCACAATAGAGGCATTGCCATCAGCTCAATCTAGTAGACTGATTGGCAATGACGCAACATATAAACTATGACTGACATTCAAATACAAAAGGGGACGACAACAAAAATTCTGATTGACCCACGAAACAGGTATTGCCTTCAATAAGCTTCACCAAGTAGAGTGATTTCCTTCAACAAGAAATGGTCTAAATTATGTGAGATTCAGGAATTACCATCAATAATAATTTCCATCAAGTAACGCGATTTGGCAGTAATACACCATATACATTTATAAATAAAACTGATAAACAAAATACTAAAAAAGACTAATGCTTTCGCGGCAAGAAAAAGCCACAAACCCGAATTCTGGCGGTCTGTTCTTGTCCGGAGTCAAGAAGCTGCGCCAAATCCTCTTCATCTGCTTCAATTGTAGATCCCTCTTGTTCTTGAGCAGCTTCATCCGCGCCACCGCCAATTTCAACGACGTCTTGCTGCACCCACCCACCAACCAACCAAAACAATCAACAAAACCAATCCAAACGCACACAGAGCACAACAAAATAATTCGCCCCCAAATCGACGCACCATTTCGCAGGTTTGAAGCTCTTCGACAACATCGATCTATACCCCCAAAAAAATCAAAAAATTCTCAGATCGTGATCGGATGATCAACTGCTCGAAATCAATCGGGATCCTGGAGTTCGAAGAAAAATTGGAGGGATTTTTTTCCAGGATTGGGAAGTGGGGAAGGTCGGCCATGGATGGGTATGGGCTCGGTTTGAGGAGGAAAAGAAGTACACGTTTCGCGGGTACTTGGGAATTTCGATTCGTGGAGTTTCCGAGAAGAATGACGACTAACAGGGGAAACAGTGGATTTTCCCGCAGACGAGCGTCGTGGTGGGGAATTGAGGGAAGTCAGCCAGGTTGGTTTGGAAGTCATTCCCTTCTTTGACCGTGCTGCCCATTGTCAAACTCTAGCCACCTTCATGACTCTTTCTTTTCAGGTAGGAAATAAATGATTCGAGCGTAAAGAAACCTTCTTCTAAATCCTTGATGATAGCCCCACGAATTCAATTCTAGCAAGCGAAAACGACGGCTTCCTCATGAACAATGTCATCGTTAGAATTTATGAGCGGAAAGAGTCGGGTCTCCGCTGCTGGCCGACACGGCTACGCCTCTTTTTCATCTATCCATGTCATGTCATTTCCTAAGGTAGTCAGTCTTTTCGGTGGCTTTTAGCATTTGATCGACGCGATCTGCTTGACACTCTTGACATTGGCAACTTTCTTCTCTTCTTCTCGGGGCTGAAAGTCAATCATTTGATTGTTAAGATGTGAAAAAGGGCAGATCTAACTTGGTTGACACGTGCACCACTCAGGACCTGCCATCTGAATGTCTGAAATACAAAACCATCATTACAATTTTAATTATAAGACTAACTATGTAATGGTTCTTCTTTTGTATAAATAATAGTTGGTATGAATCAAATGCAATATTTAGATGATGGCATCAACCTATGCAAAACTGTAGACCTTAATTAAGGTCATCCCCATCTACGAACGCCAAACATATGCGAGAAGCCGAGAACCAAGCACGGACTTTGCAGGAAGAAACAGCAGTTAGAGAACAATGGCACTGATTAAAACTGTTCGCTCTATTTCTTTAAGAGTTCATCAAGTTAGGAGACGCCCAATTCAGAAACTGGCACAGTGAATAACATGTTTGTTTCTGCCAATCTGGAAATTGACCTCTCTTTTTATGAGCCAAAACTCAAAACTTTTGCACTGTGAAAGAAAAAGATAGTAAGTAGCTTTAGAAATCTGCCAATCATCACTAGCATAAACTCGTTACACATTGCTTCCATTGAAAAACTGATCCCCCTTTCCTGGATAATCGCCGGTAAATGTGAAGCCTCTTCCAACAATTTTTCCAGCCCAGAGCCACATATAGCACTCAAGACCAAACAAAGCAGCAACGCCAGCATCCTCAATTATCAACTCGTGCCTGTTCTTCCAAAGATGCTTCATGGAGTCACACTCCTTCCAGAAGGACTCATAGCGTCCAGGAATGCTGAGAAAAAGAACATGCCAGGCAAATTAATCAGCCAGTCAGAAATTGGGAGTTTTATCCAAATTCAGATCATATCTGTTTTTATTGTGAGTTAAAACACAAAAAAATATGGATCCTCCTCTAATGACAGATTTACTACAGTTGCATCTAACGCCAGGTTTTAGAAATCAATGATGCCAATGAAACAGGATATCAATAGAGCTATCTATTAGTGAAAAAAGAAAGAGCTATTATGCAGCCAGATGATCGACATTAGACAAAATCCAATTGTTAAGATTTCGCTGTTATAAAGCTTCACAAAAAAATTTAAAAACTGCTTTCACACTGATCACTCTGATAGGCAACGACTACGCATGTGACTGAGAAAACTATCCAAAAAACTAGATACACAAGTACTTTAAAGAAACATAAAAAGGCCAAATACTATTATCATATCATGACTTATAACTGGGGATACATGACAATAGAAGTTTAGCCTTTGTGCTCCTATGCAGTTAGAAATAAGTCTCTGAGTTTAATTCATACACAATGAACCCATTTGCATAATAAACGAGTTCTAAACCACGAACATGTAAAAAACAAACAGAAAAGGACTACCAATCAAAGAATGTGGACAAAGCTTGTGGATTGGATAAGAAAAACTGCAGTTGTTCATCCCAAATTAGTTAACTCTCGTGCTTTGTAACCTCAATCAGCCAATTTTTAAAATTTAATGAAAGAAGCATTTCCAACATTCCACCTGGTATATCTATTCTTCAATTTTTTATTTAAAAAAAAAACAGTGGCAAAATAAAATCAGCTTTCTCATTTGTCTTACCTCTAACGGTTGTTTGGGAGCTGGTGCTCAATTATTATCCATATCAATACACTTTACTCCTACATAGTTCCAATTTTAATGGTATGGGATGTCCGAACAGACTCAATACAGTACCAAAGCCACATATTTCTATCCACCTTTCATCACCTCCATCCGCATTATTTCTATTTATCTACTTCTTTATGTTTACTCACAAATGTCTCGATTGTATCTCCTTGTTAATCCACATTAGCATTGTACGTTAAACAAGCACGAAAGTCATTGCAACATCAAAACCACGAACCTGGCAAGACGCGTATAGAAGAGCTGCTTCGACAACAAACGACATTCTTCCACCGTGGCAGGCTGCTGAATGAAATCCTTCTTTTCTCCAACAGCTGTTTATAGAAACCACAAACATTCTTGGCCGCAAACGGTTCAATTTCGCCAGGACGAATTTCGACGCCACTGGAAACCCCCAAAACCCTAACCCCCCAATTCAGACAAACATAAATCAAGCACAACAGTACAACAATGTCGACAAATGATGTGATACATAGAATCATCCAAAATTGAACAAACAAAAATCATACGCAACACAAAGAATCACCCAAATGACGCATGTTCGAATGGTCGAAAAAGATTTGAGTATGATGATATGAATGAATCAAAGCGGAGTGAATGGAGATGAATACCTGTGAGACGAAGACGGCGAAAACGAGGAGGAAGGATGGCCGGCGTCGATCTGATATGGGCAAAGGTATAGATTTCTAGGAATTCGATTTCCGAAAAAATAGGAGCCGCTTTTCTTTTCTTGCCCGCCAAGAAGGACGAGCGTTGCGGGGTTTAAGGTTTTCGATTTATCCGGTCGGGGTTTAAGATAGCAGGGGGCAAATCGAGTCGGGTTACGTCTTGTTTTTAAACCGGTTGACTCAAGCTTAATCGGGCTAATTTTATTTATTTATTTATTTATTTAAAAATATCACTCATTAATACATCTCGGACGGACAAACATACATACACTGACATAGGTTTCACATTGTAAAACCAACCTTTTGAAAGATGGTTTTGTGCAATTTAAAAACTTCTTGTTATAAATGTTCTTACATAATTTGTGTTTGATTTAACTTGTTTTAAGCAGTGACAATGTTTAGATTGGTAGTACAATTTGACGGTACAAAGATCAAGTAGTGTACATCCAATGCCCAGTTCTTAATTTAGTTTCATGCAAATTTATTATTGATTTAATCATCAAATTTGATATAATGGGATTTAAATTTTAGGTAAAAACCATTTGCATGACATCAAAAACCCGTCATAAGGGCCACGGCAATCTAAAATAAAGGTTGTCATCATTGCCAAAAATAAAATTCTCTTTTTCCAAGATTGTCAAAAATAAGTCTTGCCCTCAAATAGTAGAAAGAGAGTGACCACCTGATACTGAAATGGTCGGCTCAAATGCCTGCATTGTGCATAAATACAAAGTATATATTCCCAAAAAAGATAAACAAAGTATATAATATGATCCAAAAGGTCTTTCATATCAGCCACCTTCCATACACCTACTTAAGAATCAGAATCTATAACTCATACCATAAGGAAAGAATTACAAAAGACAGTGTGCACCAAGAAATGCAAAATTACATTGCTAAGCATTACAAATCATCAGGAATTTCCCACCAAACGATACATATGCTTCTCCGACTACAACATAATTGAAAATCCGCAATTTGACCACCAAGAATCAAACATTACAATATGCAACATGTGAAAAGAAGTGTATATTTAATCATCAAATAAATCACAAAAGCAGATTGCCGCCATATAAATATTGGGATTTTATTGCAAAACCCACCAGCAGATAAATACTGAAAGAATTTGAAGTTGTCGAGGTGCCCTAGCCTTGGAAAGTTGAATGATGCCCTCCCCAAATTTTGGGTAGAGAAATATGCTGTAGTTAACCAGTTAAGACTCACCTTCTGCAACTAAAGTTACACTCAACATATCCAAATTGAAAAAAAAAAAAATCCACCCATGTGGAATCAGTATATACTTATGATGCTGTTGGATCCACTACTTTCTTTGATTTATGCTTTGATCTTTTCTCACGCTTCTTGTTACTGCCACAAAAAGTAAACAACAATTATAATACGCCCTCGACATAAATTAGAACTTGAAAAAAAAATGATTACAAGAAAAGAGACGCACTCTTCTTGTGAGTTGGGCTCCCAACAATTCTTCAATTTTCGATCAATATGTTTCATATCCTTGGCTGAGGGGACTTTAAAATCCCTCACCTGAAAGTGTCAAACAAGTTTATGCCCATAAGATCTTAGTTGGCATCATATGATCTTATGTCAGAGATCTACCAAATAAAAGAATAAACTTTATTGAGCTGGCTTTCACAAAAAAGATATTTGGCCATCACAACTATGGCATGAAGACAACAGGAAAGAAAAAACATCAACAATACTAGAGCTAAGCAGCATGCATAAATTTAAAAGCTCAATCTTTGTGTACACCAATGTAAAAATATAATAATACTATTAGACATTAGAATTCAGGAGCACCAAGTGGCACAGTATCAGATCAAAGTGTCAAAGGAGCAAATTCCACGAACATGGTTGTGTGCTCCCTGCATTTATGCATACACAAACAATGCACAGTGCTGTGCGTATATGTATGACAATAAGTAGCAGTGTATGCATTAGAAAGTTTCCTTCGAAAAATATGCCTTAAAAAGTAATGTGCAAGATGAAATCAATCTATATCTCCCGTTTATGATCTACAAGATCAAAGATGAAAGACATTGCGCTCGAGAAAATCAATCTATATATGTCAAGTACGTAATTATTCAAGCAATCTACCAAATACCATACAAACTGTTTGCCCATTCCTTTTCTACTGTTGGAAACATACACGATATTGAGCACAAATGACAAGTTGTAAGCAAAAAGATTGTGAACACGTGCATTTTGTATAATTGAAAATATTCATGGTACATTCAGGGGATGGCACTTCAATAGTTCTCCCAGTATTGACACTTCATTAACTTATTATATGGGAAGCCTGTTCACATTACTTTTGTAGTGATCAAGTCAGTTGGATTGTCTGTGCTAATATAAAATATTCCATGCCAAAGAGCTGAAGCCAAAAAGAAAGAATTTGAAGGAAAAATAATCTAATCATACCAAAGAATCGATGGAATTTAAACTCCCCTGTAGCTCAATTATAGTGTGATCAGCATGCTGACGTGAAAAAATGCTTTCCAAGTATCTGAACATAGCAGGGGGAAAAAATCAATCGCATACCATCAAAACAATTTTCAGCAAGGAGAACAGCAGCATAGTTATTATTCTAAGAATTGGAAGAAACCTGCCAAAGTGGAGGACTTGGTGTACTTCATTAGATGCACGCAGGGAAGACAAGGCCATCTGGTAAAAAAAAAAAAGGAAACAAAGGCATCAAAGATCATAGAACTGTAAAACATAACAAAACCAGGAGTGTAACAAAAACTGCACAAGATCCAAAGATCAATACTTGTCCTGGTGGAAAGAGAAGAGGTGCATCCGTAAGCATAATTTTATCAGACTCCAATCGTGCAGTTTCTCTCAATTCCTAGCAAGGTTATTGAGCAGGATAGTAGCAAACATCAATTAAAGATAGCAACACTTAAATTAATCAAGAAAATGAGCTTGAAAGAGCAGAGCACAGAAGATGGTTTATTAATACGAAGTATATACAAGTGTTTATCACCATTCACTAATAGATGTGTACCAGCTTCTAAATGGTTCATTCTTAAATGATATTAAACACATATTTACTGGATTGGCTATTATTGCATTGGCTATGCTATTTACCCTGTCAAAGAATATTTTAGCTTAAGAACGAGATGTACACAATCTATCTCTATATAAGAATTCATTCTCATCAAATTTGCAAACATGGATTTTCTTTTCAAGAAACTGGTCTTTAATTTCAAAATATTTTTATGGAACAGGGAGAAGATGGTCTTTAATTTCAAATCTTTGGAGCCTCCATAGACTGATGCCTCATGGGAACTACTAAAACCATGCTATCATAATTTTGGGTTGTCATCATAGAGGTAAGATTGTAAGGAAGTTAGAATATTGTCTATTCTAGCCTTCAACAGACACTTTGATTTAAAAGTTAGCCAATCACATCAGAAAATCTAAACACATGTAATAAATTAAATGGCTAAAATCAGAACCTAAAGAAGTGTTACTGCATACAACATAAGGGTACAAACGTGGAAAAAACTAAAGAAGCAACTACCTTTAACCTCTCACACAGATCATTATTCATTCTGCAAAATTCCTACATAAAAAAATACCATATAAAATAAAATACAGATAAATGTTGGTCTGAAAAAATTATCACAGTTCCTAATCCCCCTTGACCAACTGACCTCCATATTGTCAAGAAAACCTTCAAGAGCGCGATATGGTGAATAAACAATCAAGTCAAAACCAAGACTCTGCAAAAAATAGCCAGAGAAAAATAAAATAAGATACAACAGCTTGAAATGATAATTAACTATAAAATGAGCAAAAGAATGTCAATACAATGGCATAAAATATACGGTGAACATAGTCATGCCTGAAGAACAATCAACTCATTATTGAGAATCATTTGGTGATCCTGATGAATACCCCTACCAAGATCCTCTGCTGATACATGATTTTCTTCTATCTTGCAAGACAAATATATGCACGTTAACCTGCAAAACCCTAAACCTTTGAGCAAATGTTGAGCAAATTCTTATCAAATTGAAAGGCCCCAAACACAGACAGATTAATGAGAAATAACCTGTGTTGTTACAATTCAGTTGAAATTGTGACTACATGAAAAGAAAAGGTTCAACATAGTCATTTTGAAACTCTAATAATTAGAATTCAAACAGACATGATAGTAGTATAGAAGAGGTCGAATAGCATGGGCAGATTATAAGGGATGAAAACTTGGTGTAATCAACCCAATTACCACCACTATAATATTCTTGTATTTATAGACTTTTTTACAAGATACAAAGATTACTACAACTAACACAATAAAATCTCTAATTTATAGCAACAACTTAACCGCCTTGCCTTGACTAACTATTTTTTAAATTTAAATAACATGAGGAGAAACAGTCAACAACATTCAAATTTGAATTCTTTAGTACTTATATTAGATATTCTTTTGAATGTCTTAATATCTAGGTTACATGCAATGTAAACAAACTTTGCAATGGAACATTACAAATGATAATCATGGTCGTCAACGTCAACTTGGCCTAAAATCATTGCAGTGGTCATGACCAAATATCTTTATTAGACATCCACCTGATTAGAGGACAAATAGATACTTTTTGTTAAATATGGTGCACGTGTGAAAAAGACTCCTCACTTTGTAAGGATTGGAATTGATTAGCTGACTTAAACAGTCCTAACCCTTCTTTCTGCCAAGAAGTTGTTTCCACAACTTCAAATACCACCCTTAGGAGCATTATTTCAAATTTCTTTGTGCCTACTTCCAAGTCTGCACTTCCTTCATAAGGGGCAGACCATAGGGCAGGAGAACAGAAAGAAACTCACTGAACCTTGGTTAACACATCAAGAAGGAAGAATAAAGAACAAACACACTACAAGCACTCCACTATGAACCATCTCATTTTTCAGTTAACTCCTTGACATAGTGGCACCCTAGAATTTTACTAAAATTGTACAAGCAGTTATGTTATTCTTATTTTAAAAAATATTCTTCAAAAAGCCTCAGCCATTTTATTCCCTCTGAGCATGCAACTGCTACACTAGTCTCATAGACATACTTGATCCAACAATAAAAAATGAAAGTAAAATCAGTGTGTTCTCACATTACGTGTTTTGGGTGGTGCTCCATTACAGACCACTGCAAATAAAATCTCTTGAAATAAATGATAGCTGTGGCCTGCAAGCAGGAACCAATATAAATTTGAACACTGAAGACCTTGTTATGATTGTAGAATTTTTCTTTTTAAGAAGATTTCATGGTTGAACAAACCTGAATCTTATGAGGAAAATGGAAGGCTACGCACACTTCTTGAATTTTTTGCTCATAAAATACACGCATAAGCTGCTCTTGTTCAATGCTAAGTGGCTTTGGAAGAGAATGCCGGTCGGTGGCTGAAAGACATTCTTAGTATATCAGATATAATATCTGGTATCTACAAAAAAACTCCAAAGTAAAACTAACGTGAAATGTCTTACCCTATCATGACATTGATGATAATAAATATTTTGATGGAAGAAACACAATAATGTAACCAAGAAGGTTTTTTTTAAAAAAAGAGTTTACCATTATTTTGTGCCTCATTGTGAGGTTTTGGGTATGACAGTGATCCCTCCTCGTCTACTTCCAAACGAGTAGCTCCATACTATAAGGCATTTCAAATAACTACAGTAACAAAACTCTCCAATATATGGATGTCATTAAGATACCAGAAAAGTTAATCAGCTAACTTGAAATAAGAAAAATAGTTGTAAATGAATCAACATTGTCGCATTATTAGGCCTTCGAATAAATTCTATGGACTTCCCCGGCAACTTGATCACAAATAGTTTGATAATTACATTGTCAAGCCATTATGATTTATGCCATCACTTAGCCACGATGCACTAAAAGATAATTGCTGCCCCTGGCTGGCCGTCGGCACTCCCTTTTGACCGCTATGTGAGTTTGGATAATATTGCCTTGAATCTGATCCACATTTTGGTCCTATCACGGCATGCTGAGCCTCAAGATAGGGTCCTTATTTATGTGTTTGCATGGGTCAATCAAATATTCCATGTCCCATTCAATGTCTCGCAAGTCAAACAATCAACGCCACAAAAAATAGTAGAGCATGACTAGAACAAAAAGTCGGACATAGGCGGAAAGAACTATTAACCATACACCCAGGGGCATACCTGCTGGAGTGCTTTAATAGCTCTTTGATTGGTCGCTTGATGTCTCGCCCTCTACAAACACACACAAATAGGTAGAACAGCATATGGGCATAGGATACAAGTTGGGACCATCAATTTCAGAGAGTATTAACTTCCTTGTGAGTGTAATACTTCCCCCAAAGGTGAACAAAGCATCTAATCCAATGGCATTAAACTACACAAAACAAAAGAGAATTTCCACAGAGTCCAATAGTTCCTTTACGGCATATAATCAAACACCTAATCTACATCAACTCGAAGCCTGCGCTTTTACCATGCAGAAAACATCAAAATCTCATTTTTCTTTTTTCTTTTTTGGGTCAGCATGGCATTGCTTGATCCGTGTAGAAAGTGATTGAGTGCAACAAATTCTGAGGGGGTCAAGGCGTACCAGCTCCTGGGGCGTGAAAATCCACCTGGAACGATGGGTGGAGGTCTGGAAATCGGCCATGGCTACGGCTCGATGATCGATCGGTCGATCGGCCGTGTCAAGGTATGTCGAGGGTATGCGTCGGAGACGACGGCCGCTTTGTTGCCAACACCAAAGCGGTGTTAATTAACTGTTAACTAATAGTCGGAAGATACATGTCTTAAATTTGTAATTAAAGAACGCCTTGAGTTTATTTCACCTTTATTAAAGATCAATTCAGCGAGATTCCCATTATTATTTTGTTGTTTTAATCAAATTTTATATACATGCTCCTATAATAATTATATATATATATATATATATGTGAATTATAATTTCTATTTGAAGTAATTTAGTGAGCTTTTACTATTCAAAATTTGCATAAATAAATATAAAAAATAATTAATCAAGACATTTCTAGATTTTCATATCAATTTAATATTCTAAACCTTTTATATTAATTACCAAAATAATCGTAATCATAATAAAGTATAAAATATTTTAATATTGTTACTTTTTAAAAAAAATTAAGATTACATCATATTAATATCTATAAAAAATAAAAAAATTATTAACATCTTACTTTTATATTGGCTGTTCAGGACTTAACAGGATATGGGCTCCGTGTGTGTATATATATATACACACACAGAGCCCAGATCCTGGTAAGTCCTGAACAGTCGAAGTAAGTGCATACGCAATTTAGATTGGATCGATTGGCATCTCCTAAGAAATTCCTATTTAAATTGTTTGAAGTTTATTATGGTTTTTTAACAAGTATAGTCAAAAAATCTCGGATTAATGCCTCTCCAATACCACCACATATGGCATACTATCCTAGTACCTCTACTATGAAATCTGTTCCTTCTACTATTCCTTCCTATAGCAAAATCACGTCAGAAAAGAAGCCCTCTTATAATGACAGCACAAGGTCAACCTGACATCATCCTTATGTCATATGCCACATCAGCATCTTATCCATATGCCTAGTCAGCAATATAGTCAGCCGGAAATCTGGCCAGGTCAACTCACTTGCTAGCTCAGCCTTATCTTGGTGACGTCATCTGGTCATCTGGTTGATTATTATTGGGTACTTCGGTCATACTCTCCTGCCTATAAAGGGATTCTTCCAGCGCCTTCTTGGGCATCTAAAAAACAGTCGGCCTCTATTTTTCTCTTTTGAGTTCTTCCTTCCTTCTTTGTGAGTTTGATTGTGAGGTGTGAAGTTTGTTTCTGTAATCTTCAAGTTACAAAAATCAAAGTAAGTTTCTTGGACCCTGCTCTTGTCAGAACTATACAAATCCATTCTTTATGAACTATATTTGTTCTTATTAATTTCTTGGACCTTGTTCTTTTAGAACTATACAAATCTGTTCTTATGAACTATATTTGTTCTTACGAATCATATTTGTTCAATTAAACGAGTATTCAACTATTTTCAATATAAAAATATTTTATTGGGTTTCATGAATTATATACTCTTTGGTTATTAAGTTCTGCTCTGTTCTGTTTTAGTTTGTCTCTTTGTTAGTATATCCTTTTGTTTAGTATAATTAAGATGAGGTGAAATCTTGGTTTAAGTTCTGCCTTGTTTGGCCGCGCATAGGCATCTTATTAAATGTGGGCCATTGGATGAAAAACCAACGGTTTCATCCAATTGCCCACACTCTTTTTTCTCTTTCTTTACCCTTTCCTGCCCCCCTCATGCCCGTTCACACCGCCCCCATGGTGCCGCCCCGCTCCCAGCCTTGCCCCGGCCCCGATCCCATCCCGCCCCCAGCCAAGTCCCCTTGGCCCCTCTTGTAGCCTCCGTCCCCCACCGCCTCCGCTAGTAGCCGCGGCAGCCCCCCGCGTTGCTCCCACCCACATGAGCCCTCCCTCTCTAGCCGCACCCCGCCCCCGGCCCTACCTTGCCCCGCCCCCAGCCCCGCCATGCCCTCGGCCAAGCCCCACCTGCAGCCGTCCCCCACCACCCTCGCCAACAGCCGCAGCAGTCCCCCCTCCCTGCGTTGCTCCTCCCGCTCACTGCCGCCCACGCTCGGCCGACATCGCGTGTTTCCCAGCAGGCCCACCCAGCCCTGAGGCAGCGACATTATTGGCCGCGAGCGGCCGGCGACAAGGTCGTCGGCAGGGGTGGCGCGCCAAAACAAATGAGGAAGAAATAGGGGAGGGTAATTTGGTAATAAAAATTTAATTCTATCGAACTATAGTTAATATTACGAAAAAATTAAATAAAATAAAATAATTTCATAATAAAAACTTAACTCAATCCCAAATTGAGTTAATATTACGAAAAAATCTAAAAAATAAAATAATTTAGTAATAAAAACTTTACTCGATCCCAACTCGAGTTAATATTAATAAATAAATTTTTAAAAAATTCAAAATAATTTTGCAATAAAAACTTTACTCGATCCCGACTCAAGTTAAAATAATTTATTATGGAATTATTTTTTTCTCTTAAAATTTATTTTGTAATAAAAATTTATTCTCTAATAAATTTATTTTGTAATAAAAACTTGTCTGGAGTTGGGACATAGTCGATTTTTTTATGGAATTATTTTATTTTTTAAAAATTTTATTTTGAAATAAAAACTTGACTCAATGACACAAGATTGAGTTAAGTTTTTATTACAAAATTATTTTATATTTTTAAAATTTATTCATAGTATTGACTCGAGTCGGACCAAGTCAAATTTTTATTACAAATTATTTTATTTTTTTATAGTTATTTTGTAATTAAAACTTGACTTGGTCTCGCGCAGAATCAAGTCAAGTTTTTATTATAAAATTATTTTATTTTTTTTAAAAATTATTTCATAGTATTAACTCGAGTCAGGACTAAGTCAAATTTTTATTATGAAATTATTTTATTTCTTTTTAAATTTATTTTGTAATAGCTCGAATTTATTTCCACCCCGGCCCCCTCATTCTTATGCGAGTCATTGGTTCAAAATCTAGCTGCTTGCATTAATTCTTACCCCTGCTCCCCCCCCCCCCCTCCTTGTCCACCCTTGCCCCCACTCCTCGGCCCTAACCGCGTGCACCCCCCTCCCACCGTGGCCCCAGCCCCATGCTCGCCCCCTGTCAATGCCCCTTGCTGCAGCCCCTGGATGCCCCACTACGTACCCTCACCGCACCCCCCCCCTTACCGGTGGCCCTCCTGTGCTGAACTCGCCACGTCGCGGGTGGGATATTTTTAACTTTATATGAATTTTGTTGCATTTATTTTTTGTGTGTAAATGGACCTCAGTGAGAGTATTTATAATCATCTGATTAAATTAAAGAGTGAAGCTACTAAACAATGAAAATAAGGAAATTTTTGAGGAAAAAATGGTTGCCCTGATTTCTTGTACTTATGTTTCTATCGGTGTAAAAAAATATGTTTTCATGTCAAAAATATTTGTGAGTGGAGTTGAGGAGGCCAGAATTGCATCTGTCAACAAAGAAAAGGAACAAGCTAAAGATAAGAGTGCTCTTGTTAGCACACAAATCCAAGAATTGGATACTTTTATCCAGCTGAATATGAGCATCAGGTAAGAGTTAAGCCTTTGAAAGTACTTTGACTCAACTAAAGAATGTTTATTGTGACTATTTTAGTTGATTATATTCTTAGTTTTTCTAAATTTTGTATTTTTTAAGAATGGACAATCTTGAAGATAAAGGAAATGACGAAGAAGAATTAGTCCAACATATTACAACATTCTATCCTATTGTAGAAGATGAGTTCAAACCGAAGGTTGGAATGCAATTTGATTGTTTGCATGATGCACTCAACTTCTACACTAGTTATTCAAAAATGGCCGGATTTGGTGTACGTAAACATAGTACAAATTATCATAAGATAACAAAAGAGTTATGTTCTCAAGTGTTTGTGTGTTCTAAAGAAGGACATTCAAAAGAAGATGAGTGTAAAATACAGATTGGATATGAAGATGATAACAATAATGATGGTATGAGTACGAGCAAACGAAAGAGAGAAATACCCCACAAAGGAAAAAAAGAACTTATCCTATAATTAGAGAAGATTGTCAAGCACGCATCAGGGTAACTAAAAATAAAGAGGGCACATGGAAGGTCATGCATTTTGAAGAAGGACATAGTCATGCACTCCTTACACCATCAAAAACTCATTTTCTCAGGTCACATAGGCATGTTACAAGTGTGCACCGAAATTTGATTGACACATTTACAGAGGCTAACATAAAAACTTCTCAACTAATGTCTGTGCTAGAAATTGAAGCAGGTGGGGCTGAAAATATTGGTTGTACAGAGATAGATATTAGAAATGCCCAGACAAAAAATAAAGAAGAGATAAAGGAAATTGATGCCCAATTATTGATGGAACATTTCGAGGAAATGAAAGAGATGAATGACTCATTTTTTTATTGCTATGAAGTTGATGATGATGGTAGATTGAAGCATTGTTTTTGGGCGGATGGAATTGCAAGAAAAAATTATCATCTTTTCTCAGATGTGATGATTTTTTATACAACATATGATACAAATAAATATGCACTTGTTTTTGCACCATTCACCGGAGTAAACCATCACAGGCAAACTATTACATTTGGATGTGTTTTTTGTGTAATGAGAAGGCTGAGTCTTTTGTGTGGCTTTTTGAAACATTTTTGAAATGCATGGATGGAAAGCATCCAGGGGCAATTGTTACTGATCAAGATCTTGCAATGGAGAAAGCAATTAAACTGATATTTCCTTCAACATATCATCGTCTTTGCATTTGGCATATCCTTAAGAAGGAAACTGAAAAATTAGGTGCAATTGCTCACAAAAGGGAGTTTTATGAGTCATTCCATACTTTAATTTATGGTGCAGAAAACAAAGAAGAATTTGAATCACAATGGAGTGAAATAATGAAAGACAATTGCTTGGAGGAAAATGAGTGGTTAAAATCCATATATGCAATTCGTCAAGTGTGGGTGCCTGTGTATAGTAAAGGTATATTTTTGGCTGGTATAAGAAGTTCGCAACGAAGTGAATCTCAAAACTCATTTTATTCAAGGTATGTCAACAAAAAAAATAGCCTTATTGAGTTTATACATAGATTTGAGAGAGCTATCAAAAGACAGAGATTGAACGAGGCAAAAGAATCTTATGAAAACTCATATAAAAGCCTCAAATTGGTCACTCCATTCAAGATGGAATGTAAGATGGCAAAGGTTTATACTCGAAAATTTTTTTATAAGTTTCAAGAAGAACTACAATACAGTTTGGTTTGTTGCTCATCTCATAAGAAATTAGATGGGGAGGATGTTGAACAATATGATGTAACATGTTGTAGAAATAATAAAGAGTTGGTTGCACGTGTTACTTACATAGGAGTTGACAGTAGATGCACATGTAGTTGTAAACTTTTGGAAAGTGAAGGTATTCTATGTAGGCATTTGCTGTATGTATCGAGATTGAATGAGGGTGATATTTTTCCTCAACTCTATGTCATGAAGAGATGGACAATTGAAATAGCAAAGGAAGTTGTTTTTTATGGTGATGCAGTGGAACTTCGTGGTGATTGCAACAAAACTTTATTCTCTAATTGGGGAGAATTGCACTGTATATTCAATTGATGGGCCAAAAAGGCATATTCATCATTTGAGAAATTTTTATGTTTCTAAAAATACACTTAAGAATGTAACCACCATCCATCAATTTTTTTCTTGATCTACCTCTAAAGGGGGTAGTAAACCCAAAAGAATACGAAGGCTATTTAAAAAGGTTTAAATTTGTGTGATTTAACTATTGATATATTAAATGATCATGTGGAATATGTGTGTGCGTGTCTATATATATATATATATATAACGAAAACTAAATCTAAATAAATTCAAAAGTTGATCCATTCTTTTTTAGATTTTTGGTTTTGGATCGATTACAACAAATAGGACATTTAGATTTGATAGATGTAAATGATAACATTTTGAGCTTTATTTGAAACGTCTATCTTAATTATGTCCAATCCAAACTCATCTTTTAAATACAAATAAAAAATTATATATATACATTTTTATATTACAAGTGGTTGGAAAATTATATCTAATTACTAGGAATGAAAAACTTTTAATAATAATGAGACTACCTTTTTGTTTGTTACGAGTTAAAAAAATTAAATTGAATTAGCAAAATTTAATTTAAATTTAAAAATTTTAAAAGAACTTTTTAAAATATAGTCAATGGTTGATGTAACACCACGAACCCGGTTCACCTAAGAATCAAATCAGAAATGTTACAATCGAGTCGAATCACGTTTAAATCGATTAATTTGCAAGACTCGAATGAGAAACCGAATAAAGCAACCCTCTTGATGTTTCAAGAAAGGAAAACACTAATAAATGTGCGCAACCAATACTAAATAAGAAAAAGGCTAAATGGATATGTGCAATAACCTAATAAGGAGCTACCTGCAATGTCATGACATGAGAACACTCAACACCCAACAATTGTCAAAGTATAAATAGATAAAATAAAGAATAAATACATTAAAGTAACTACTAAAGTTGATATTTAAATGTCTCGTCGAGAGACCTGATATCATGTATGATCTGATGATATATAAGCTGGTGAGAGCATACGTAAAACCTGTGACTATAGTCAGAGTTTTATGTTAGCAAAAGTTGGTTCAAACATTGGTTTGAGTCGAGTCGAGTCGAATTTGTTTCATGACCCGTGTGCTAAGTCGAGGCAAACCGTGTATTATAAACAATGATGATCAAGTGTACTCGAGTATATGATGATAATATCAGAAAAAATGATGAAAAATTAGTTTTGAGAGTATATGATAGTATGCAATTATTTTTTAAGCATTTGATCGTATAATTATTTTTAGGCTGAATAATGCATTAGAACTCGTTATTGAGTAGTTTGGGTGGGTTATTAGCTATATAACATATCATTTTGATGTTATGGTTAGTATTATATTTTATGAGATTTTTTTCTATTTTTTTGGATTTTTTTAGAATTTATTATAAGTTAGTCATTATTTTTTACTCGAATCAGAGTTGAGTCAACTTTTATTTACTAGATTGCCACCCAACCTCCATCACAACCCTTTCAACCCCTAAACGCCGATGTTGCCATTGTCCTCACCGTCGATGTAAAATTTGTGACTTGAGTAAGGGTTTTATACTATGAACCGATCGGTTCAACCGTTATTTTCAGTCAGGTCAATTTCAGAACACGCGTAACGAGCCAAGGCCGATCTTGCTTTATGAACGATAAGAGTCATGTGTGCCCAAGTATATGATGATAATGTCGGTAAGACAATAACGGAATGAGTTATTAGAATATATGAGAATATGCTAGATTTTTTAAATTTATTTTAATTAGATTGTAGAAATATTTTTAGGACGAATAACACATTAGGACGTGTTACGGGTAGTTTGGGTGGGTTATTAGTTATAGAGCATGTCATTGTAATGTTGTGATGTGTATCATGTTTTATGAGATTTTTCTCTATTTTTCTATATTTTGTTAGAATTATTATGAGTTAGTATTATTTTTCTTAAGTCAGAGTTGAGTCAAGTTTTAATAATGAGACGACCACTCTTTTTCTTCCTAACCACTTGTTATCTTCCCCTGACACCTTACAAGATGACTCCTTATCTTCTTCCCGACCACTGGTTCCCCCCTCCTCCCCAACACCTATTTATTCCAAACCTCTAGCGCCGTCACCATCCTCCTCACCCAACTCCCTTGTCCTTTTTCTCCCTTCCCTCTCCCCCATGGTCCTCACTCAAGCTGGCCTCAAACTTGTTGCCGTTGCTGCGTAACTGATAAGTAGGTGTAGAATTTTATCCGATTTTATTTGATAATGAATTGTTTTATGATTTTATTGCGATGCAAATGGTGTGATTGTCAATAGACATTGGTTTAAATTTAAATGCATGTTAACAAATGATAATAGTGAATTAGAGTTTGAGTTTAAATGCATGTAAATAGATTTTGTTTTGTATGGATTGATGAGGAGTGTAACATTCATGCATTATACTAGGCATTAGTATTTAGTCTTGATGTGTAGGTACGGAGTAGAAGCTCGCTACCTAGGCACGTGGACACGATTGGAGCTTCTACGATGTCTGTTTAGGACTTGTTTCCTATTTCATGCTCTATTCTATTGTGTATTGTGTTAATACTTGCGGGACGAGTTAAGTGGTGTTTTATCGAATCTCACTTAACTTTGGGTCATTTAATCAATCGATCTTCCGGATTAATAACCCTCGAGGATGAGATCCCTTGAGTATATTTTTGAAAATAAGATCTACCACAAGTTACTTTCGGGCCTATTATATAAATCCCTTCCCAGCCCTATCTATATAGTTTTATCGAGTTTTCAGTGAGACGAGAGATGGGAAAACCAACTTGCACATACCATGAGTGGGTGCACGAGTCAATGAAAGTGGGTTATGGATTAGTGAACGGGCTGTTCTAATCTCAAGGGATCCTGACAACTTCCATTTTGAGTTCCTCACACCTGGAGAAACATGAAGGTTTACGGGTACTGTTTAGTACAGTGCATATCCGGACTTGTGGTTCAAAGGGTACTAAAGGGGATTACCTGAGAGTACTCGATCTTCGTGCTCATGGCCAAGAGAGTTATGGAAGAAAGAAGAGGGCTTAAGATATACTAGTAGTCCCGAGGGACCAGAAAATAAAATTAGAAAATGGCGAGAGAAGCATCAACAGCAGTAAAGCACTCAGTTCAGGATGCTATCTGGTTTGCAGCTGAGTGGCTCCTCAGTAGGTATCCTTCAGAAAGTTCTCGAGAAGTATATGAATGTTGTCCTTCATATGAGAGTTTGCTCGCATAGCCAATTTGATATTAGTTATACATTTGGTACAATAACACTCGCTACTGATGTGTTTTTATATTATATGTAGATGATGATCATGAGTAAGATGAGCCAGCCTAGATGAAGGAGCAATGACATCTCTTGCATACACACATATCAGATGGTAGCATGTTTAATATTTTGAGGATGATATAATGAAATGGAATATATGATGATGTGGTATGATATGATGTATGATACAGTAGAAAGATTGCTAACGATAACTTATTAATAAATATGTTTAGACATTGAATAAGTACAACAAGTAAGTCAAGATGTGAGATCCCTCAACTTAGTCTCACATCTAATACCTACTGGGAGAAGATCCTGTTTATAAGTGGGAATGGACTAGAGATCTTTAACTTCCGGGGTACCCATTTTAAAGAAATGACTTAGCCCATTACGTTGCACTTTGGGCTGGGTCGTTACAAATGGTATCAGAGCCGACCTGGTTCCGTGTTAGATAGTGGGATGGACTAGGGACGTTGGCTAGGCTGCCGGTCATGGGCCAAAAAGGTCGTGGGCTGGGGCTAGCAACGGGCCAAGACTAGAAACGTTAGTTAGGCTACCGGTCACGGGCCAGAAAGGACGTGGGCTGGGGCTAGCAACGGGCAAAGAATAGACATTTCGGGGACGAAATTTCCTAAGGTGGGTGGATTGTGAGATCCCTCAACTTAGTCCCACATCTAATACCTACTGGGAGCCTGTTTATAAGTGGGAATGGACTAGAGATCTTTAAATTCCGGGGTACGATGGTGGGATGGACTAGGGACGTTGGCTAGGCTGCCGGTCACGGGCCAGAAAGGACGTGGGATGGGGCTAGCAAGGGGCCAAGAATAGGCATTTCGGGGACGAAATTTCCTAAGGTGGGTGGATTGTGAGATCCCTCAACTTAGTCCCACATCTAATACCTACTGGGAGAAGATCCTGTTTATAAGTGGGAATGGACTATAGATCTTTAACTTTCGGGGTACCCATTTTAAAGAAATGACTTAGCCCATTACGTTGCACTTTGGGCTGGGTCGTTACAAATTGTATCAGAGCCGACCTGGTTCCTTGTTAGATGGTGGGATGGACTAGGGACGTTGGCTAGGCTGCCGGTCACGGGCCAAAAAAAGGTCGCGGGCTGAGGATAGCAACGGGCCAAGACTAGAAACGTTGGCTAGGCTGCCGGTCACGAGCCAGAAAGGACGTGGGCTGGGGCTAGCAACGGGCTAAGAATAGGCATTTCAGGGACGAAATTTCCTAAGGTGGGTGGATTGTGAGATCCCTCAACTTAGTCTCACATCTAATACCTACTGGGAGAAGATCCTGTTTATAAGTGGGAATGGACTAGAGATGTTTAACTTCTGGGGTACCCATTTTAAAGAAATGACTTAGCCCATTACGTTGCACTTTGGGCTGGGTCGTTACACAAGACCAAGAATTGATGAGAAATGTGAATAGAATGCATAGGTGGGTAGAGACCCAAGCTTCAGAATGATTGTACAGTAGATTAGAAAGTTGTGTGAATGAAAATGTATGATATATATATATATATATATATATATATATATATATATATATATATATATATATATACACACACACACACACACACACACACACATACATATTGATTTGATAGGGTGGCCCTTAATTGCACTTTTAGGGGAGACTCAGTCTGTCTTATTTTATGAATCTTATCGGTTTTCAACGTAATTATTTGGTATGTGAGATTGGTCGACATGTCATCCATGTAGTAGCAGGTTAGGTTTATTTTTTGGCATTCATTCATGCATAGAGATTGACATCTTCCATCTTGAGATGCCGAGAGTAGATCCAGAGGGATTGGGTTCTGATTTGCCGACTTAACCGGGACCAGTGACATTCCATTCGGTTTTTGAGCATGAACCAGATTTGGGGTGTTACAGTTGACACCCCCTTCGGCCGTCGTACTGCTATTGATCAACGCCGTGGACTTCTGCTAAGCTTTCCCCCACTCAACAGCCGTCGTCCGACCTCCAAGACACCTTGATGCCATGCCCTAGTGTCACGTGTCCTGACGTCGATTTGTTGCCTTCAGGGCTGCTCCGCCGCTACCGTGCTGCCGACGCCTCCCCCTGACTTAATCAACCTTTGCCCCACACCTAGTGGTGCCGCCGAGGTTGTCCAAGGGCTAATCGAACAAGTCGATCAACCCCCAGCCGACTAGATGCCTCCACGGGTGATCATCACTGCCGTTGCCACTCTTACCAACACCACTATTGGGTCGAGCTCACCTGTAACACCCCGTTTCGGCTCACCCGTGAACCGACCCAGAAATGTCACCGGTGACTGAACCGTTCGCTATTCTACTAGATTCGGTTAAGCCGACCAGGATCTACTCTCGGCGTCTCAAGATGGAGGTGTAAACATGAAATGCATGAATGAGAAAGCAATTACGTGTTGGAACGAAGTAAT